>JAWDEX010000018.1:93434-112608 GCA_035221805.1 Trichilia hirta
ACCTTAAAATTCTTCTGAGAAAGCGTTACATAATTGTGCAAAGTTGCCAACATTTTCCAAGACCAAAATCTTGAACCATCTCTTAAACTACCCCTTTAAAGTTAATAGGAATGGTCAGCATATCTAATGCTCTATCAGATTTTGAATCATCATCATCTCTTGAAAAATGTCAAGGTGTAATGTCAAATCGTTTCTAAGATATTTTGAACTTTCTCAAGAGCATCAATTTTAAAATTTTTAGATTAAAAAAGGATGTTGAATACCTTCTTGAGTGAGAAATGTGATTGAGATTTATCAATTGGTCCACCTTTTTTTCTGCCCCTAAATTGTGAATTAGTCATCTCTCATAGCCTTTAATTTTTTTCTTATTAATATCTTGACTAGACTCTTCTCTCTTGCTCGTATTAGGTTAGGTCACATTACCTCAAGATTGTTGGTCATTAAGTTGTGACCTCAAATCAATCATAGTTCTCCTATGCTTGGCATTATTAGCTGCTGAGTAAATTTTTGCTTTCCCTTTTGAGCAATCATGTATCTTGACTTTCTCACAATCGAGTTAGTGGTATCAAGTTGAGGGGTTTTGCTTTCTCCACCCCAGTAAAATCATTATTTTTAAGGTATTTTTTTACCCCAGTAAAATCATTATTTTTAGTTTTTCCTCTATTATAGTTTTCATGGGATCACTTTCATAACTTCGTTACTTCTTTCTCCAACATTTCACTTCTTTTGGTAAGCACTTACTTCTGTACATCCTCCTTCAGGTATTTGCTTTTATATTCTTTTGATTCTCTAACTAATTGGAGAGACTCTAAAAGTGGTGTAGCAACGTGCATTTATTAGCTATTCATTTTAGAGGACTCAACTTCTTGGGCTTGGTTCACGATGTTGGCTGAATTTTCTTCCTTTTTAATAAGATGTCTTTGGTTGTAACAGTTCTTATTGTTAATTACCATTTTGGCATTGAAAGTATGTTGGTAAGGTTTTAAAGTAAGTTCTTTGTTTCTTCTTACAGTGCTAATTATCGATGCCTAAAATTTTTGAGATGAAAAACTTCGAACACTACACAAATTCTATTATCTTTTCTCATCAGTAGAAACAGGTGTGCTTCTTTTCAAGAACCTACAAAACAAATGACGACTTAGAGTGATGTCAATTTTCTAGCAAAAAAAACTCCTATATTTAAGTCAAGAACGTGGAATTATAAAATGAGTGTGTAATATTAAAGTTTCGTGAATTAAATGAGTAAACACCATAATAGAGAGGGAAAGAGTATAAGTCTTCTATTTTAAAGGTGAGTTAACCCTTTTCACTGAATATGGTTCAATATTTACAGACATTGCTAACTTGTCTTCTAAACCTTTTCACGTGGGGACTTAATGATTACTTTGTAAGATGTTACTTAACAAACAATAATGTTATACCAAACCTTAAATTTTGGCTCGCAAATTTGGGGATTAATATGCAATGTTGGGTTTCCTCACATTTTCCTTTATTGTTTTTTATTTTTCCTATAATGAACAATTGCCATTGGGGTTAGTATATCTATCCTTAGATTGGTCTCCCACTCTAGGTATCAACATATGATTTGAAACTCTTTTACTAGCCTTGTGACTTTGGTTAAAACCAAAGATAAGCCTAACCACAATCTTGGGGCCAAGAACAGGATTTGCTTTCCATGTAGCCAAAGAAACAACCTTAAACAACGTTGGGTTGTTGGCTTTCTAACATACCATTGGTATCTTGGCCTTAGGATCATGAACAAATTTGATGCTTCCTATGTAGCCAAGAGAACAATATTAAACAATATTGGGTTGCTAGCCCACTAATTGTAATGTCAGTATCTCATCCTTGGGATCAAATATGGGATTTGCTTTCCATATACCCAAGAGAACAACCTTAAGCAACGTTGGCTTGTTGGCCCTCTAATTATTACATCCTTGCCTTGACCTTAGGGTTAGAAATGACATTTACTTCCCATATAGCCAGGGGAACAACCTTGAACAATGTTAGGTTATCGACCCTCCAATCATAGCGTCCATATCTCGACCTTAGGATCAGGAATAAACTTTGTTTCCCATATAATCAAGAGAACAACCTCAAATGGCATCGAATTGTTGGCCCTTCAATCGTGCTGTTTGTGTCACTTGGTAAAAATTGCTTTAATAGTGGCGTGAACAATTTTTTTCCTAACAACATGTGCACAATTTTTCGCCCAACAACTATCCTCTACAATGCATAATGGTGTATAACAGTGTCGGTTATAAGATCCTTTGGGAATGTTGAAACATTCATAAACATGAAAACAGAAATCTCTAAAATTACAACAAAAAACAACAAGGTATTTGGCTAGCAAATAAAAAATAGCTCTTTTCATATATTTATTCTCCAGCGTGCATATTATATCTTTATTTGAGCATAAAGGGAACAAGGTAGACAACATCTTGGAAAGCAAGTCTACTTAATGTGAATAAGTATTACTTGTCTCTAAACCACTGTTATCAAGGGAGTCGAAAAAAAGTAGTTCCAACAAAGACACCATTACTTCTCAATATACGACTGATTTAAGCAACCTAAAATAGATGAGAGTAATGTCACAAGTAGAAAAATTTTAAATCTATTCAAATGGTGCAATTGATACAATGAATATATGACTACAAGTGCATGAATTTAAATATTGAGCAATATAATTTAAGAGAGAGAGGGTGCAGATCATCATTTTCAGGGAGAACTATTTGAACTTAATGGGAAGTAAGCACAGCAAATGCAGCTTGTAAACATGCACTAACCATCTCTAAAGCCAAAGCTAACTTTTGCAACTTTTTCAATCCATCACAAAAATAATAATAATCAAATAAATAAAAAGAAAGTGATGAATTATAAGACAAATATTCCATGCGGTACCTAATGACTTACAGTTCCCAGCGACTGCAAGCCACATATCTGCTTCGCATCATGATCTGGATGTTCTGTTCCACACTACCAGATGAGCCACCAAACACAGTTAGTAGGCATATCTAAGAATATTATGGCAGTCACTGTTCTACAAAGAGTATGCCATTCTGAATTATATATGGAGACATTAGACATCCTTTGCCATATAAAATATTTCATTGTCATGCAGTTCTCTCATAAAAGAAGCAATTCCCACAACAATTCTACTGGTGTTTACTTGGCTTCACCATAAGTGGAGGATTAGACGATATATCCAAATTAAATTATTTTAACACATCTCAAAATTGACTTGAAAACTAATTTATAGAATAAATAAGAGAATGATAAAACACTCACAGCATTGGAAGGAGAAGGCCAATCGTGCAAGGCTGCACCAGCATGAACAGCATCTACGGAACCAGATGAGAAGGGAAGCCTAGAAGCATCTGCCCGAACAAGAGCACGATCGCTACACATTATCGAATGAAACATTCATCACAATTACAAAGCTACAAATCAAAAATTGATAATTTGTTGATATAACCCATTGGGGTTGAGAATATTACAAACACACAAACTTACGAAGTCAAAATGTTGTCATCTTGCTTAATGAAATCATAACATTGGCAAACCATGTTTTCTGAGAAATCAAGAGCAACAACCCCAGAATATGTCCCTGCTACTGCCACATCTAACATCTACAAGAAGGCCACCTTCTGCAGGTTTGAAGTACTCCTGAACCATTTGGAACTGCAATATTGGATATAAAACATCATGAAATTTATATATAACATATTTGTAAACTCTACGAAACAATCCACACAACTTAAGAAAGGATAGGGGGGAATATTTGGCAGATGTTAGAAGGATAGACCATCTTTTATGTCATCAAAGAATCATAAACATGTAGTGAAAAATCAGTAATATATGACAGAGAAGTTTCCACTGAAAATTATTTTCTATAATTACTTGGACAAAGTTCTTAAACTAATGCCCTAGTAAATTTACCTCTCCATCAGGACCAGGAAAGCGACTTTGATTAAAATTCTGGCCCCAGCTCCTTTCGTCCAAAAAGGATACCAATGGACTCCTGTGAAAGGAGAGTGCAAAAAAGCACTGCACAAGCAAGTTCCCTAATATAATACCATAATCTCATAAGCTCTACAATCTAAATCTTGACTTTTGTCTTAACTTCATCATAGCCTAAACGGGTACCTTCAATTAACAAAAATAAGATTCTCAAAATCCAACGTTTGGTGTTGCAAACAAGGATAATCTAATTATACCGGAATAGCTCAGTTAAAGCTGTTTGACTTCAGCGTAGTCCTTCAATCCAGCAATAACAGTCAGATCAAGATAGTTATCTTTACTTGAATAGGTCCTGTTACATTTCCTACACTTGAAACCAGATCTATGGATCGCTTGCCTGCGGATTTGCTATATAACCGGTTTAACAATTCTAGACCAGATATTTTTGAGAGGGCACCCTTTGCAACCTAGATTTTAATTATCACTTTTAAAACCAAGAGACACAGAAAGCCCACAACAAATAAAGTTTCACGGAGAAAGGAAAAAAAAAGAGTGGTTACTTTTAACATTTTCATGATTTTTAATAAATGGTGAAGAAAAATTCAGACTTGCAATCACTGAACATCATTGAGGACTCTAAAGATGGCTGAAAATGAATTCTAAATTTGAGCAATCAAACTTACAAATTAAGGCCCATGAGGTACTTTTCTTAACAGTGGCTCTTAAGATATTGGGCATGCAAACAAATTCCCTTCCATTGTTTGGTTCCTCTCACTCTTTACATCCTGAAAATCGAAGGCCACAATTTTCACACAACCAAAAAACAATGATACGAATTTGAAAATTTCCCCTTTCCTGATATTTCTATGCATTCTAATTGGTGATGAAAACCTTGAAGCTTGAAAAACTTGGGTAGATAAGAAAATTGGAGCTAGTAAAGGGAAAAAAAAATGAAATTGAGATGGCAAAGAGCAACAAAATAACAATCAAAAAACTGATGAGATTAAGACACAGTAGATAATTAAACAGGATGAAGGTAAGTAATAAGATCTTACGAATGTTGGAAAAATTCCGGATAAGAATAGGGAAGCGGGAACTACGAGAAAGGCGCCGGGCATTTCGGGTATAAAAATGACCAGTAAAGAGTATGAAGAGATAAGGAAGAAGCTATAACCATGTTAGTTTTTCTTCTTCTTCATGTGTGTGTTTATCAGTTAATCAACGTAGATGAAATTTCAGATGTTCGTTAACTTGGCGGCGGTTATGCTATGTAGAAATGTTGATTCCTACTGCTTACAAGATAAAACTCAGCTCCTTGTCATATTTTATTTTTTATTTTTTTTAATTTATCGATTTTGTTTTCTTTCATGTTAAATGCTTTAATTTTGAAAGTATACTAATTTAATAATTTGAAACTTACATTAATTTATGTAAAATAAGAAAGGTATAGTAATCTGTAACTATAATAATATGAACATATGATAAATTTACAGCCTACAATATTGCCCCCATTAGTGAAACTATAAAAAAAATAAAAATAAAAAAAAAATTATCAACACAATAAATATTAAAAATATTATGACACTAACTAGAAATCATCATAAATATCCTACATCTCCAATAAGACAGAGAATATCAAACCCTATCTGTAATTGTAAAAGTAAAAGAAACAAAAAAAAATACAAACTTCGTCCTTCACAACAGTACTACTACACAAACAAAATTGGCTCATCTTTAGAAGCTCAACAACAAAAATATGTACAAATTCATCTTGCGAGCAAGACATTCAAGTATCCTTTACGTCAAGAAAAAAAAATGATGAATTCAAGCGAGAAAAGTATCTCGAGTGGGAACTGATGAATTATGAAGATTGCCACATGATCTGTTTTGTGCCATGTAGATCAATTTACGGTTATTTCACACCACAGATGAGCCACCAAATACATTCGTAGAGAATTCTTAGAATATCACTCCGGTTCTGACGTACTTTTCCTACAAAAATCATGCAATTTTGAATTATCTATGGAGACGTTAGACAAAGAAAATATGTTCTTGTCATGCTTCCATCTCAAAGAGGCTTCAATCCCACCAGTGTTTACTTGGCTTTATAATTGTCCAAATTAAATCAATTCAAGACAATTACAACTTTATGTCGTGTTAAAAAACAAATTTACAGAAGAAAATAGGAGACTGAGATAAGATTTATAGCATTGGAAGGAGCTGGCCAACAGTGCAAGGCTGCACCAGCATGAACAGGATCAACAGAACCTGATGAGAAAAGAAGTCTAGAAACATCTGCTCAAACTAGAGGAAAAGTGCAACACAATAGCAAGTGCGAATCAGTTCTTAATTGGAATTGTGAAACTTACCAACTAAAATGTTGATAATTTGTTGATATAACCACTTTGAATTCAGGAATCCGACAAAAACACACGAACTTACCAAGCCAAAATGGCACCATCTTGCTTAATGAAATCATACATTGATGAAGCATATTTACTGAAACATGAAGAGCCATGACTCCAGAATATGTTCTTGATTTTGCAAATTTTCAAGAAAGCAAAACATTGCCACAGCTAACATCCGCTAGGAGGCCACATTCTACAGCTAGTATAGAATACATCATGAAATTTACATATAACATATTTATAAACTTAATGAAACAGTCTACCCAACATAATAAGGATAAGACTGAGTATTTTGCAGATGTTAGCTGGATGAACCATCTTCATGTCATCAAAGAATACAAGGAATATTTATTCAAAAATCAATAATATACAGAGAAGTTTCCGTTGAAAAGCCTTTTTCCTAGTCTTCAGCAAAATGCATTGAAGTTTTATGAATGCCCAAGTAAATTTACCTTTTCATCATAACCAGGAAAGCCAGTTAGATTAAAATTTTGATGCCAGCACATTTCGTCGAAAAAGGATACAAAAGGACTCCTACAAAAGGTGAAAGGAGAAAAGCATTAGATAAGCAATTCCTCAAATAATTCCATAATGTCATAAAATTCTCAAATCTAAAGCTTGGTGTTAGTCTTAACTAGACCATAACCCAAAAGCATCCCTTTGATTAACAGAAAATAATATCTCAAACTATAGCTTTTGATAGTGAAAAGCAAGCATAATCTATATATGTTCGAATAGCTTAGTTGAAGCTGGTTTGACTTCAGTTTAATCCTTCAACCCAGCAATAACGGTAAGATCGAGATAGTTATCTTTACTTGGGTAATTCTTGTCACATTTCCTGCACTTGAGACTAGATCTATGTATAGCTTGCGTGCATATTTACCATATAACCAGTTAAAACTCTTCAAAAAATATGTACAAGGGGCACTTTCTGCAATCCAGAATCTTATCCAAACATTCACAGATTAGGAAAAAAAGGACTTTACTCTTAATACACTTGAATTTTCATATTTTTCTGTTAAATGCTAAAGAAGAGTTCAGACTTGCAACCACTAAACAACATTTCCAATGCCAAAAATTGCCGCTAAACATTTCAAATTGAGCAAGCCAATTTACAAATTAAGGCCAAGAAGTCCGTTTCTCATTGGCGGTTCATAACATATAGGACAAGAAAACAAATCCCCTTCCAACGTTTGATTCCTCTCGCCTTCGAATCCTCAAAATGAAAAGGTGCAATTCTTATACGAAGAAAAAAAAAATGAAAAAGCTGAATGATACCAGTTTCTGTTTTCTTGATATTACTATGCGCACTCATTAGCTGAAAAGTCTATGGTTCAATTGAGAAATAGGAAAACCCAATCGAAGAAGAGAAGTAATGTAATATTACCGTCTGCAGAGTAACAGAGGAGGTGGCGTTAATGGTGGAGGAAAACCGGAGACGTGGAGGAAAGTGGAAATGAGGAGATGGGCAAAGGTTTCGGAAATGAAGAATGCCGTTGAAGAGGATAGAGAGACGAGGAAGAAGCTATGGCTTTTTTTTTTTTTTTTTTTTCAAATGGATTTCCAATAAAACAAGCTAACAGATACAATTAAGTAGATGTAACGTAGATTATTGTGAACTATTTGGCTTGTCTATTGGTTTTCAGAGCATTACTGCCCTTCTTCTCGAGCTGTATTTCGAATGGCAAAGCGCACATATTAATAAAAGTAGAATACTTACTTCAATTATAAATCGCCACGCAAGCAGGCATTTTGGTCTATTGGTATGATTCGTTGGGTGGAAAGTCCCGAGTTCGATTCTATTATTGCCCCGTGTTGCACGTTCGAATTTTTTTACATATTCCGAAAATTATTATAGTTAAAGCATGGCCACGAGCAGAAGTGGATGAACTAACCAACCAACCAGAACAAAACGATATAAAGTCACATATCTTACAGATAAATTTTTCCTTCCTTCATCCATGGCGTCTGCTGCTGCTGCCACTACTTCAACCATTAAACCCTTACTTCCACTCTCTCTTTCAACAAATCAAACCGTACCTTTTTCCTCTTCCTTTATTCCCTGCAAACCCGTCTCGGCAGATTCCACATCTGCTAAACTACGAGCACAAGTTTCAGTCTCAGTTTCTTTCAATCCTCAAGGGAATTTTGACTTTTCTCTTCTTGAAGAAGATGAAGACAGTAAGTCCAATTTTCATCTTCTTTAGATTACCAATTTTAGTTCAATTTTTTGGGTAAATTTCTAGGCCACGGCCATCCTCTGCCGTGAAACTTAGGATTTGTATGTCAGAAGACAGGATTTATTCTGTATTCATTAGAATAATTCATTTCATTTTTGACAGATTCATTTAAAGTTGCACCTCCAATGCCCCCTACTGAAGGCAGATTTGAAGTAATTCTTGATAATGAAACAATTAGCAACCTCGATTTATCTCCATTTCACAATGCTACAGGAATTACTTCACCTTCATTAGGTACATTAAACATGACATTATGAACAAGTTAAGCTCTTCGTATTATATATATATATACGCGTAGCAAATAATACTGAGAATTTTCCTGCTCGTGGTGTTGCTATAAAGCTGAACCAAAAGAGTTTCTGGAACGTACAATTGGGTTTACAATAAACTATACAAGAGAAGATCCGCGTGATCCTAGAGAACTATCAGAATTTCCTGATGTGAGACTATGGTTTGTGAGACTTGATGTTGCTTATCCATGGTTGCCAGTATTGCTGGATTGGCGAGCTGGAGAGCTTGCTCGTTATGCAGCCATGTTAGTTCCTCACCAGGTGATTACTATTGTTATTAGACAAATATACACTGATTATGGTATGATTATGGTAGCATCTCTTTTACTAAGTCAATGATCTTCTGGTTTTGGCCGTATGCAGATGAGTATGAAAATGGGTATTGTGTATAATCCTGAGGCCCTGGAATTGTTTGTCGTGAAGAAAGTTTTTATTGTGTATAATTGGTTGACGCAGCATAATGTTCCGAAGCCTAGATTGAAGACAAAAGATATGGCTCGTATGCTTGGATTTGGAATCGAAGATCGGCTTTTTGATTTGGTTGATTAGTTTCCTCTTGAACCATCATAAAGAGGAAAATCCCAAATTTCTTCTGATCCCCATTGTGCCTGGAGAAATCTCAGATTCTGGAGCAATTTTTTCGCTATAGATTTCCAAAAGAATTCCCTTTTGGGGATGGTCTCCGATTTTAGAATTTTAAGTTAAGATATAAAAGAAATTTCAGGCGGAAAATTGTGAAACTTGTTACGAATTTTCTGCCTCAATCTGCTATGGCAGAGCATCTATCAGATTCTACCATAAATTTTCTGAGATCATTCCTGTCAGAAAACAAAAATGAACTTGCAGTGTTTTCTAGAGATGATTTTGAGTGCTTACCGTGCACTTGACCATCTAGAGCCAAGAGCTAAAAGGTGTACATATATATATATGGAAATTAAACTTTGAACATCGTGTTCGTTTAGTGATTTAATTACTGCAATTAAGCCAATTAGAATCGAGAATACCATACAAACATAAATTTCGGTTTCATTGACAAAGAATCTTTCATTTATTGTGGATGAAATATTTTATTCTGGATTTGAGTCGGCAAATTGTTCTGTTATATAAAAAGGTTAGGCTGAGACATAGCATTTGCAGCAGAAGTAGCCTCCATTTGTGCTGCTTGTCTTGACCTTTGCTGTTTAATATTAAATTAGAATCAGAATTCATTGACTGCTTCATCGGCTGGTGAAGTAAATGCTGCTTGGTGGGACTAGAGAAAGAGCTCAGGCTTAATACTAATTCAATGATTAAACCTGACTTGATACTAATGTTAACAAGTGCAAGATCAATCAGTCAAGCACGGATAAAAGTCGGCCTTAATGAGCAATTTCACTAACGTGATATCGAAGCGACAGTATTATACTCGAACCCGCAAGTACTCTCTTTGTCTCAATCAATTTTAACAAATGATCATCAAAGCAAATCATACCCAGTTAAGATTTTAGAGAAAATATTGCTTATTGATCATGAATCCACGGGTAACAAAGTTTACATTTTTCCTTATATTACTCCTCTTGAAAAGGAAGCTAAAAATGAGAAACCCTAGCCTTAAACAATTTGGATTACGTGTCAACTCTCAATGTTTCCTTATAAACCATTCGTACTGCCAATTTTAAGACGCATAATTTTATATTATATTTTTATCAATAATAAAAGAAAGAATTCATTATTTACCTACATAAATCGTTTTCTTTATTGTGTCATGCAATCAAATAGAGTATATATGTGAATTATCTGGATAATTCATTTAATCACTAAATGAAATTATCAAAAATATTTCTTATACAAGTAATATTGACTGCACAATAATATTAGCTAGTAGGTATATTGAATATTTTTAATGAATATTATGAGATGATATTATTATGAGTGATAATAAGAATCATATTGTTAAGGTATTAGTTTGATTAATAGTTAAAGAATTATTTTTTGAACATGAATAAAAAACGATAAATTACGTAATAAGTATGTGATCAATAATTTATTTTAAGATTGTATTATTGTGTAATATAATCTTTTAACTTAAGACATCATTGTCAGATATTATATGAATGCATATAGTTTATATAGTATATAAGTGTGGGACTAGTCATGTTCTATATAATAAAACTAATTTCATTATACATTATTTGTAAATTTCCTACTTTAAGATTCTATTATATGTGAAGTATGAGATTTGTGTGATTGAATTAGGTTATTTAATTTTTAATAATATTCGAATCTTAATCAAGATTTTACTATATGAGATTGAGATAAGAATATTATTAAAAAAAGTACAATAATTTGAATATAATTAGTATATGGTACAAATATTTCTATTATGTAAGGTGTTTGAAACTAGGAAAAAAAATAATATCGAATCCTGTATATGATTTAGAAAAGAAAATATTCTTTACTTATTAAGATAATTGACCAAAATTTCTATTATATAAAGTCGATTAATTTTAAGTGAGAATTAAATATCCACTAATTTTAATAAAATCTAATAAAATCTTTTAAATCATATTTCAAAGAGTGTAGGGTTTAAATTAGATAGTGAGAGCTGATTTAATTAGTATAATGTGTATATATATTCAATTGTTGAATATATATATATTTTATTTATAATTCAATAAACTGACAAGCTATTTTCTTATATTTTTTAGTTTTCTCTCAGTGATATTTAGTATGTCGTCTGCTAATGTGTTTTAAAAAATTCTAGACAATAATATGCTAAGTAGGCCAAATCTAAAGAACTAATTAAGAAATTTGAAAATAGTTCTCAAATTTGAAAATTTAAGATATGTTTTAGAAACGAAAATGCCTATATCTCCCGAGGTGGACACTTTATTAAAGCATTAGAAAGCCTTTAATAAATGGCATGCTAATAATCGTAGAATATGACTCTATATGCTAGCCTCGATGAATCAAAAATTGCAAACACAATACGAGAGTATGCAGTCTGTATATAAGATACTCGGATTCTTTCAGGAGTTGTACAAAGAAAATTCTCGTATTATAGAGTATAAGATGTGTGCCACCCCTTTTAGTATAAGACTTAAGGAGGGAGTTTTGCTCGATGACCATATCATTAAGATAATTAATATTCTTGAGCAGTTAGATGCTTGGGACATTTGAATGTCTTATAGTCTAAAAATAAATTTGATTCTTTAGTCACTTTTATCTAATTTTAAAGGTTTCATTACTAACTTTAATTTGAATAGAATTAAGTGTACTTTATCTAAGTTGCACAATGATATTAATGAATATTATAAACAGAATAATATGGCTAAAAGACATGAGGATAAACAGAATAATAAGGCTTTATATATGTGTTGATATATAAATGTTGTATAAACTTGTATGGTTTATTTTGGATACATTTTGGTT
Organism: Trichilia hirta; assembly: GCA_035221805.1. Classification (NCBI taxonomy): domain Eukaryota; kingdom Viridiplantae; phylum Streptophyta; class Magnoliopsida; order Sapindales; family Meliaceae; genus Trichilia; species Trichilia hirta. The sequence continues at coordinate 105,744 of JAWDEX010000018.1, forward strand.
CATATAAATGGTCATTTAGAAGAATAAAATATAGCAATATAGGGTCTGGTTATATATGATTACATTAGAGCAAAACAGTTCACTAATGCTTAACATGCATGCTACCAAAATTTTTCTAAACAAAGTGTAAAGAATGATCTATAACTTGAGTTGTAGACATCAATTTAATGAACTATAAAATTATACATGAACTAGACACACTCAAGTATGACATTCAAAAATTAAAATTTTTCATAAAGAGAGAATTTTCTAAGAATCTCGTAATAAGAATGCCCAAATAGGTGACTAAAACTATCATCATTGAGCAGTGTATGAAAATTAGGTTATAACTTAAATTTCAAAGATTGAAATTAAAATATGTAAAAATCACCAGATCTAGACACATAAGAGCTTATTTTGTAAATATTTTCAGTTTTAGAATCATCACTAATTAAATATAACAAAGTATGAAAATTGGCTAATCTATTATGAAAATGCACAGTTTAGGGTTAGTGATAGTAATTTACGGGAAAAATTATAAACCCTAAGCTAATGTATAGTATTTGCATGGTGAGCTAATGTCTGATATATATATTATGATTCTAAAGTAATAGATTAAAAGTGTAGAATAATTAAGTGTCATATAAGTGAATTAGAATAAGTTAGGGTGATTAACATATATGCCAAACCTAAATGTGCACCATCGCTGAACTGTATGCGATTGATTGATCATAACTTGATTTTTAAGTAAAAAATTGAGTTTTATAAAAAATGTCATAAAATAGACACATAAAAGAATAACTAATAAAATTTTAGCTCTTACTCTATACCCTACCAAGCCTAAAAGGATTTTCAAATTAATATTTTACCGTGTGATAATACTTAAGATAATCGAAAACTAAAGATTTAATAACTTGACGTGTATAACTCAGAATTAGATTTCGTAAAATTCATAAACAACATTAATATGCCAGTTTTCTAAAAAATATGGGTGATTATTATTAGAGATATATTCTAGAACCAATCATGTCAGCATTACTTTTATATATATATAAATTTGCAATTAATTATAAATTTATTTACAATTAATAAAATGGCATTTTATCTATATCATTTTGTATTTATACAGCTATTATTTATTTTTATAATTTTATTATTAATAAAAAATAAGATCCCGTAATGTATTACGTATCAAGACTCTATCTACAATGAGTTGTAGATATGAGTACAAAGTCTATAATTTAAATACATTCGAATTAGTTCCCAGTTAAGGTGATGTCATTAAAAACTATAACATTGTATGGTTGACATATTTTATTACTGCCAATAATTAGTATTCGATGTTAATAGGTAAGTGACAAGTCTTATGTCATAAGAGCATAAATATGAATATTATATTGATGGACGTATTACTGAACTTAACCAAATGCAATAAATCATATGGGTGATTATCTACAGTCAATGATGTATCGTACAGTCATACTAGTGTACCACTAGTCCTTTAACCTAAGATGTCACAGTTGCTCTCTACACTGAGGCACATCATTCACTTGTGTATATTATATCGGGCTAGCCACGCCTAATGAAAGAAGCTTATTGATAATGTGTTTTTATTGTATGAGGATAGGTGATGATCAAAATGAAAATTACTGGCTTAAATATTTGAGCTTGAGATCCTAAGCAAAGGTGTCATACACAGGAATTAAAATCTATGGTTAGAGTACGCATATTCGAAAATGAATTTTGCAAATAAATGAATTCCGTATATGATATAAGTCTCTAATCATATGATTGAGTTAGGAATTTGCTAATTCTATGGCCCACACTTAATCGAGAGTCGATAATAGAGAGACTTTACTACATAGACGTACGACTATATGGGCTAATTGGGAATCTTCATTTATCGTGTCTAGAGGTTATGATATCTTGCTAAAGATTATTCATGATCATTAAGAACTTTGAGTATAACGTGTTATATCGAAGTAATATAAAATATTCGTATATATTCATGTCTAGCTCATGGTGAACGTAGGGGATCATACACAATAGTTAATAGTGGTTATCAATGGTTATAATATTTTCATATTGATGAAAATGAATATGATCGGATATAATGATCGGATTATATTATTAATTATTTAAAATAAAGAATAAATTTCTCAATAAAGATGCGCTAGCACTCGTACGTTTGAGAAATGTTTCGATAATTTAAAATATCACAAATATGATTTATTGATATATGAAAATCTAAAAAATATATTTACATATCAAGGACTTAATAAATAAATGTGTTTATTTATTATTAATTAAATAATTATTATTTAATTAAATTGAATTCTTGAATGATAAATAGCATAATATGATTTTGCCAAATGTTAAATTTTTCTTAAATCTTTATTAACCAAATGTATGGTTAAGATTAATTCTTTAATTTGATTAAAGAATTAAAAAAAAAAGAAAAATTAATTAAATATGTAAATATGTTTAAATATATGTATATTTAATGTACATATATTTAAATTAAAATTTGAATAATTAAAATTTTGACAATTGTATTAATATATGTATTTATATTATAATTGTTATAATATACGTACATATACTTTAGTATCTCTCTTTCTTTCTTTCTTAATTAATATATATATATATATATTAATTTGATTAATATAAATTATTAATTAATTAATTATAGCATTTATTTTAATTGTCAATTAATGATGATTCATAAAAATTTAATAATTTTTCAAATCCTATCCTATTGTATAATATCATGTGTAAAGCTTATTTTTCTATATTTAATATTTATTTATTAAACTAAAATAAACTAATTAGCTTACTTAGAAGTGGAATACACGTGAGAATGAATTGAATTGAATTGAATTAATCTTCTTCAACCTAAGGCTACGGTGGAAACAAAGAAAATAAGAAAACAAAGCTTTTTTTACCATATTTTCGTAGAAAAAGAAAGAAAAGAAAGGGAGAAAAAGAGAAAGGAAAATTGTTTTTCATTGTTTCTTCTTCTCTTTGTTATTATTTAATTGTTTTCTAAGTATAAAAAATAAGATAAAAGCTTGATGAAATTTTATGTGAGCTAGATTTTTATAACTACTTCTTAGAACAATTGACAACTAATTAGTATGTGTAAATTTTAGAAGCAAGTGGAAGATTATTTGTTGTATTTCAAAAAAAGCCTACAAGATAAATATGTCGCCTTGAATGATTAAATTATTTAAACATATAAAAAAATTAAAAAAAAAAATGCATAACTTACTTTTGTATGACAAGTATGATGTTAAGATGTTCAACTATGTTCTAATTACTTTCAATTATAATTATCACTTATAATAGATTTTCTTTTTTTGTTAGACAAATTATTACAAATAATAAATTTTATAACTTCCTCCAAATTTTGTAATTTTTATAAGTTAATTTGTTTTTTTATTATTATTTATTATATTTTTAATTCTTTTATAAATTGATGTAACGTTGCTTGAGATCAAAATTTAGAATGCTTAGCATTATTATAATATTATTTATATTTTGAATTGTAATTTTTTAAGAGAAGGATGACAGTTGACACCCATCAAACTGAACCAATCAGCCAATAAGCTTAATAAGATGCAATGCATGCAATTTTTTCCCATTTTTTAATTTACCTTATTTTTGGTCAACCGTTAAACAATTGTGAAATTTAATTAATTAATTAAATTTGTACATCTACAAATTGAAGAGAGAGTTCTAAGAAGAAGCAAGCGTTTGACTAACCCAAAAATTAATGAAAACGTAGCCCCCTTCCATTCCATATTTGAAGAATTATTATTATATCTTCATAAATTTGAAGATTCGATGAAGGGTCGATATCATAACAGGAGAAACAGTCAACAAACAGCGACCAAGATGGAAGGTGATTAATTAAATAATTAAAAATAATTAATTTAATAGTTCTAATTTGACAGTAAATGAAATTCAATTCTTTCATATTAAGATAATTGTTTGAAAATATAAAATAAATGATATTAATATAACTAATTAATTTATTAGTCCAAGTTTAATAGTGAATGATATTCAAAGTCTTTCATGTTAATCCAATTTTAACATTTTTGATATTTTTAAGTGAAATCATAAAAGAAGGCATTACTTCCTTCATATAATAAAATATTTTGAGAAATTTAGGGTTCAAATTTTATTGGCAACAAATTAGAAAGAGATTTTTTGTATATAATAATTATGACAGATTTTTTTTTTTAAATCTTTTTATTAAATAGAATTGAATCTTCTATCATTATCTTTTATAATATTTATAAAAAAAAAAATATAGGTTTATTTTTAAGACAAAATCTTGAAGGATTTAAATTAAAAATAATATTACATATACAATTTTTTTTATAAGAACTTTAAGTTAAGAGTAATGCCAAAGATACAAATTATTGTACAAATTTTTATACACAAACTAATATAACATATTACTTGTGATTGATAAAAATACAAGTTAATATAATTATTAAAAATCAATAATATATACTTGAGATAAATAATTTAATCATATTACATCTTTTTGTACAGGAGAATTTGTATAAAAAATCTTATATACTTAATATTATTTTTAAGTTAATACCAAATTTTTTATATACAAATTGAGGTATTATAATAGTATTAACCCACTTGATTCATATAATTTATTATTATTGATTTTATATTTTTATTAATTAATATTATAATATTACATCAATTTGTAAATATAAATTTATTAAAAAAATTTATATCTTTAATATTATTTAATATTAAATACATTTTTATATTTTTAAAAATACCTCAAATCCCACTAACCTTAAAATTTTGATATTTATATTAATAATGAATCTGGATTGAAGGGCCAAGTCATTAATTTAACTCCAACTTTATATCGTCTTCTCCAAGCTAATAGATCCTGAAACGTCTTTTTCAATTTTTTGGATAATATGAAATTATAATTTTTTTATTTTTTTATTTTAAAAGGAATGAAGAATGAAGATATTATTTTGCATTGACTTTCTAATTTCCTTCTTTGGTTGTAATTGTACCACGTACACTACAAAATGTAACCTCAATAATTAATACAAAGACACATCAGCGAATACCAATTCAGTTCAACATACAAAAAACGACAAGTCGTTCTCATTATTTAGTGAGTTAAATTATTAAGTTAGAGTGAGTGTATTAATTTTTTTTTTCTTTTTAAGTAAATGTAAAATTTAAAATATTTACCCTAAAATTTCAATAAAAAGTATGTGAAATTACATTGGTGTTATTGGTGCCTAAATTCTCTCCGAACGAAAAATTCAGCGCACCACACAAATTTTATTGTTACGGTTGATGTAGAAGTCATGTAGAACGATGTTTAGCTCCGAACAGAGACTTTGGGAGATTACCTAAAATCAAAGAAAAACGAGTTAGGAGTGAAGCCAGATTACCGACAAATAAATTTCGACGCTCAAGTCAGTGGATCATCTAAGGCTAAGTAAAAAAGAGAGACGAATTATGAGTGTTTGAGTAATTTATCAACCTAAGATGCTAGGTTCGAAAAATATTTATGAGGGAGGACTGATCTTTACTAGTTGAATTTTCTTTTTTTTACTAAGTTAAAAATGATCCAAAGAAAATCAAAATCCTTTCTCATATAGCAATTTCACCATTTATAAGGCCTTTACACGTGCAAGTATTGAAAAATAGGAGTCTGATTAGACAAGGTAAGGTATGTTTATTTGGCAGGTCTTTTCACCACTCCCCTACGCTAGGTTAGGGGGTGCAATGAATGTCTGCAATTTGTAAGGTATAGTGCCTCTTAACGTGATGGGACGCTCAAGCTGTTCCTTAAAAAATATATATGTTTATCCCATCCTAATCTTTCATTTTTGAAATGAAAAAATTGGGTTGGCTTGATAATTAAGGTGGCAGTTGGAATGCCGAAGCAATGGAGCAGGGTCAGGTAGCTTGCTTAATAACAACTAGGGTCAAAAAATGTAGGGTCGGTAAAATTATCAACATAAGCCCCCCAAATTTTTGCTGTCGTAAGTGAAAATTTGAATAGCTTTGACTTGTTGAAGTGATTCGGTCTTTTATCATGGGCGGTTTGATGCTTCGAGCAACCAACAGTCTTCATTAAATATAGATGCTTTGATTTTTACTCGTTGTTTTATGAAAGAATTTTATTGAAGTACGGCGCCTCCTCTTAACTCATGGTATAGCCACGTGTAAATAGATCAGTGGTTGCTTTTGAATTGGCGCGGCGCTCTAGAGTGCCTTCTTGAAACCCATGCTATTTGGCTCATTCTTGACCGTTTGTAGAGCGATCATTCACATACATTGCGTCGCTTGGTTATTGACTGGGTGAATATAAATAACCCTAGTTGCCTTCTATTTCTTATTTTAGCATTCTTGATGCATTTAAGCCATTCTCATACTCTCTCAGCCTTGTACTTCCACGATGCCTGTGTTCATTAGCAACAAAGCTTCTTGTGTTACTATCTCACCGTCTACTTAATCGGTAAGATACTTTTTTCTTGTCTTTTTTATTACTCATTTTTTTTATAGTAGTGTCGTAGCAAGTTTGTCACCTGCATGGAGGGGAGACTGCAGTGTTGGCCTCTATTGGAAAGCCTCTAGAACTGGAATTCTCGCTGACTGGCACATTGTTGGGGTGGTGAGGATAGGCAGGGGCAGGGAAATCGCGAGGCCTACATCATTCATTGGCCTTGAAAAATGTTGGTTCTTCGTGCTATTTATGTCCTGACGTCATGTTGTATGCACGTAAGAGATGAATGCTAGTGGTGAGTGATGAGTACATAAAAGTGTATGAGTATTAAGGTTTAAATTCATCATTTTACACTTGAATATAATTAATTCCCTC
>JAWDEX010000018.1:125861-160376 GCA_035221805.1 Trichilia hirta
CTCGAGCTTTATTGCTAGTTGTACGGACTAACGCTCTCTGGTCCTCATGATTTTCCTACTTGTCAATGGTATGATAATGTGGTCCTATAACTTGTTATCATTGAAGATTTCATTGCATGTCCTTGATTGGTATAAGGCATTGGTCCCTATCCTATTTTATCAATAATCTTCTAGGATAACAATCACAATTATTTCCATTTATTTCTATCATAATTTTAACAGAAAATTTTTTTCGAGCTAATAAAAGGCTTTTAATACATTTTTTACAAATGGTGCTAACTGTTAATGCTTAAATTTTCTTCGAAAAGAAAACTTATGACACCACATAGACTTTATTTTATGGCAATTTGCTAGATATTTTTAGTCTCACCTTAGGTCAAGTGTTCCGTGTAACAAAGCCTTCCTAGTACCTAAAAAAGCAAAGAGATTTAGGACTAATGCCAATTTTTTGGGGATTAAATTTCATGATGAAAAATAAGAATACGTACACAAAGTAGAATTAAATTACTTTTTTGATTTTAACCATGGATCCATGCTATAACCTAGTGATTTTTATTAATAAATGAATTATGAATTCATACCTTATGGTATAAGTTGAATTTGACAAATCAGAAAACATAAATTCTTATATTTATGCCTATACGGTGTCCACACGATCGAGAAAGGATGTAATTCAGAGTGTTAGCCCCTTCGTTCTTCCTCTCCTTATGTTTGTTTTTCTTTGTGCTCCTTTCTTAAAAGAAGCTCACAAAAAAAGTAACATTAAGCATTTATTCTACCAAAGAGATCAAAACATGCCCTTTTATAATGCAAATTAGTTTTTCTATAAGCCTAAGTTCAATGTACCCATTAATGAACAAATACGACCTACTGTTCATTTTTTAAAATGGCTTACTATTAAGGCCTAATCTATTTAATAAAGTTTAACTAATATATTTAGCCTAATTTTAATTAATAAACTTAGCCCAAACTTACTACCCAAGTGTCTCTAGACTCATTATTTTATTTCATTGCTTAAGTGTTCACTAAAAATTAAAGCATAATTTCACATAGCATTTCATTAGTTTTTAAATCTGTCAAAAATTGTTATTTCACCCAATTCACCTCCTCTTGTCTGACAATCACTGGGACATCACCAAGTAACGCAAAGAGTCATCAAACTAAGATAAATTCATCTCATGAATTTATGTTTCATTATTTTCAATCCAATGTGTAATCCAATAGGTTCTTGTAACGTTGGTAGTGATACTAAAATTTAATTTTAGTGTTATAATTCATGAACAATGTCTAGTAACACATCATAATTACTTAAGCAACGAAAATGTGAATGGTTTAACATCACTTTTATCTATGACCAATATAACCATATAGTTTAATGTCTTTGTCCTTGGTATCTTAATTGAACACGAAACATAAAATGTGTCATCCTTATAAAATTTAATCTTTATAGTTCTTTAATATCTTGAGTAAAATTATCCAACCAAATGAAATCAATATCACATATTGATTCATTTGAGCATGGCTATTAATTTTTATAATTATAATCAATTAAAGGGCCTAAAGATATTACTCATATTATATAAAAGGAGCAAATCTTATCTTGATCAAGCAATCCCTCTACATGATTTATGATATATCCAATTATTTTTTTATAGTTTATCTTATACAAATGATGTTAAAAAATATTAAAATATATCATTCTCAATATCAAGAACCATGATGATTTTAAGTTAAAAGATCACATATACTATTGCCACTATGAGAATCACTTATGACACTTATATAACAATTCATGTAGCATTCTTATGGTGGGTCTGTTTAGTACATTCGTTCACTAACTTATACTCATGTATTAACTTTATATCTCACATTATGACATATCACATGTTTTCATCAGTCACTATACATACTAGTTTCAATATATTACATATGCTATCATGATATATTGCATGATATATAAATATGCTAAATATCTAAAATCATGATTAGATTTTAGAGTATATACCAATACTCTAATACTTAAGTCAAGCATAGAATCTAAGAAATAGAGGAAAATAATAAGGCATGTATAAGACTGTATATGTGTTTCAGATATAAATATCGACGTGAAAAAGTGAGTCAAATTTTGCCAACTTCTCTTTTTTTAAGGTAAAAAATATCATATTTATAGTGATCTTGGTATGCACGATCAGAGAAAAATAAGATTCTGATTTAATAGTGGGTATCGTATCCTAACAAGAAATAAGTCATTTTATAATCATGGCTGACAATATAGGAAGAAATGATGATTGCCTATTAGATAACTTGTACAACGCATAATACCTTAATATAATAAACATTTCTCAAACTTTGGAATGTGGATGTTGTTTACTTTACCAACTTTCTCGTTTTTGTCTGATAGTGATCCAAGACTAAGGCGAACCTCACAGGACTACACTGCAGAAAGGGAGCAATCAGATCATTTGTTTCATGTCACCTAAATTTAGGTTAGGACTATACATCGTCGTTGGTAGAGGGGTCATTAGTCCTAGTAAGGATGACCATCTGCTTTTTCAAAACCCGAGATCAAAAGACAGTTTAACAAAAATCGCTCAATAGTTTTGTATAATCTATCGATCAAGTTGATTTTATTTTTACAAATTTTATTCTCTCTCTTAACACAAACTCTAGGATTAGTTTTATTTAAATGGTCAAAATTAGAATTTTAATATTTTACCGAGTTTTTTACTTACTAATTTAAATTGTCATATTTGATATTTATCAAAATCTATGTTTTCTTATTTAGATTAGAATTGATTTTTATATTTGAATTAACTTAGGGTAATAAGTTTCATTACTATAAATAAAAAGTAATATTATTGTCTTAATCATCTTTTAATTAATAAAATTTATATTTTTAATAGAAAAACTTTTAAAGCTTCAATTTCAATTTATTTTTCACATTTTTGCTATATTATTTTATTTTTTATTATTTTTTATTATGTATCTATTGTTTATATATCTCCATTTATATATATCTTTTTATTTTTTAAAATTACTTTTTAACAATTTATATTATATCCTTAAATATTCAAATTTTCTTGTCAAATATGATCTTCACACAAACAAATAAGTATAATCAAGTCAAATAAATTTTAAATTTTATAGTAATAATTTCATAAAAGAAGGATTCAATTTTAATATAAACAAATTCAAATACTGCAACTATCTCAATGAGTAGAGTTGAGTACCAAAAAATATAGACTCAATCAAGTTTGAACTTTGAGTTTTTGAGCAAAGTCAAACTCAAATAGTTTAGTATATCGATTCAACTTGACTTGATTACTCTCTTAAGTTACAATCATTATGATCATATATGATTTACTTATTATCATACTTTTCTTTGCTTTTCTTTTTAATTTCTTTAATTCTGTGGGATACTTAATTCTCGATATTTTTTGAAAGAAAATACACCAATAATATGCTTGTCTAAATTTGCTTACCTAAATTAATATTTACTCTTAAAAATTAATAACATATCTATAATTGCTTTTAAGAAAATAATTTTTTTAAACAATAACATCATTTATCATTATTTATTTTTCGTCTTTCTGGTTATTTCTTCTTATATTAAAATAAATTCAAAAAATACATCTAGTATATTATAATTAATAAACTTTTATATATCCAATTATTTCAAATAATGGTCAATAGCTAAATTTCTCCTTGAAAAATAATAGCAACAAAGTGCTTTTTTTTTTCTTTAATCTAATGACATACTCTTTTTTATAAATTCTTACCGTCGATCTATTAATTTCTTTTATGATTGATAAAAAATAATAGTTTTTTCTTTAATCTAATTGTCGTTTTATAATAATGACATGTTTCTAGTTAAATTCTTATAACTGATTTATTAATCTCTTTTATAATTGATCAAAAAATAGTATTTGTTAATACCTAAATTTTTTCAAAAAGAAAACCTGTAACACTACATAGACTTCATTTCTTTAGAGCATCTCGGTCTCGCATTGGGTCAATGTTTTGTGCAACGGAGCATTCTTGGTACCTAAAAAAATAAAGAAGCGATTTAAGAGTAAAGCTAGTTTTCTAATTATTAAATTCCAATGTTTAAGTCAGGCATAGAATCGAAGAAATAGAGAAAAATAATAAGGCATATATAAAACTGTATATGTGCTTCAAATATAAATACTAACACAAATGGGCGAGTTAGGAATTCATCAGTCTCTCTTTCCTTTAAAATGAAAAATACCTTATTTATAGTGATTTTAGTATGTGTGATCATCGGAGAATGAGAGTTTGATTTAACAGCGGGTGGTATATCCCGACAAGAAATAAATTATTTTACAATCATGGCCTAACAGTATAATATGACACAATAATTGCCTATTAGATGACTTGTTCAGCATGCAATGCCTTAATGTGATAGGACATTTTACAAACTTTGGAATGCAAGCACTATTTGTCTCACTAACTCTTTCATTTTTGTCTAATAGTGATCCAAGGCCGAGGCAAACCTCGCAAGACTGAGCAAGTAAAAGAAAAGCAATCAGGTCATTCATCTTAAGTCGCCCAAATTTGATGTTGAGATAATGTACCATCCCTGGCAGGGAGTCAGTTATAGTGGGGGTGGCCTGTCGCCTTTCTAAAATCCGTGCCAAAAGGTGTTCCTACAAAAATCTCTCAATAAGAGCCACCCAAGTTTCTACTATATTGATACCTAAATTTTTTTGAAAAAAAAAAAAAACTTATAACACCATAGAGACTTTGTTTCTTGACAGTTAGCTAAAGAGTTCTAGTCTCGCCTCGGCTCAGAAATTTTGTGCAACAAAGCACTCGTAGTAACCAAAAACACAAAGGAAAGATCTAGAAGTAAAGTTATTTTTTTGATGATTAAACTCCGATGCTCAAATTAAACATAAAATTTTAAAAATAGAGAAAAATAATAAGACTGTATGTGTGTTTCAGATATAAATACTAAAGCGAATGGGTAAGCTGAAAATTTGTCAATCTCTTTATCTTTTAAGGTGAAAAATTACGTATATATAGTTATCTTGACACGTGTAATTATCAGAGAACGAGAATTTGATTTGACAGTGAGTGACGTATTTCGGTAAGAAATAAGTAATATAGTATGGTACAATATAGTATGACAGCGAGTGACGTATCACAGCCTAGTAATATAGTATGGTACAATAATTGCTTATAAATGACTTGTACGGTGCGCAATGCCTTAATATGACGAGATATTTTACAAACTTTAAAATACAAGTGATATTTACCTCACCAGTTCTCCTATTTTTGTCTGACAGCAATTTAGGGCCAAGACAAACCCCGCAAGACTTTGTCGATGAAAAGGGAACAATTAAGTCATTCGTCTTGAATTATCCAAATATAATGTCAGGATGATGCATCATCGTTAGCACGAATTCAGTTATAACAGGGATGGCTTGCCACTTCTTCAAAACTCGAAACTAACAAGCAATCCTACAAAAATTTCTTAACAATATATTTAATTGTCATTTATAATAATGACATATTTCTTGTTAAACTTTTAGGAACTATTTATTAATTTCTTTTATTCATCAAAAAATAGTTTTATTTTTTTCAACTAGTCGTCAATTTATAATAATAACATATTTCTCGCTAAAATTTTATCATCGATTTATTAATTTATTGGATCAAAAATACACAATACAAAATACCGAAAAGGAATCTCAAGGTAATACTGAGAAAACAAGAAAAATTGGAAAATGGAAAATGAAAAATGAAAAATGAAAAAAAAGGGTGAAATTGAATTCGTAAGAGCCGCATAATCCACCCCGGTATTTCTTACCTCTGCCTTGACTTGCCACGCAGTGGCCCCAGAACGCACACGGAGAGGAACTGCCCATAATATACGCACGAAGGAGCTGTCCATTCAGCGCAAAGCAAAACTCTACTGTGTCATCTGGGGTTTCTCACTTTCTCTCTCTTTTAAATCTCCAAAATAGTTTTAGTCATCTGATTGCGGGTAATGTTTAATCAGGCGATTATTTCTTTGTTCATTTCAATTTTGGTTTTCTTTTGCTTCTTTTGGTGATGTTTTTTTGTGTTTAAGGTAAAGTTCTGAAATTTTTGTGTTTTTTACTAACTGGGTTTGATAAAACCCTAGAGAGATGTTGATTGTTGTACAATCTGATGCTTCGCTTAGTATTTATGTTTTCTGGAAATGGGTTTGTGTGTTTAATTGAGTTAAGGTTGTGAAAGATTGCCGACTGGAAATTGGGTTCGTGGTGAGTGGCGAATACTTTGTTGTTTATTTTTTGCAGATATCAATATATATGGAAAATTTACGGCAAATTTTGAGATTTTTAGCTGTTTAGGGTAGAAGTTTGATGATTTGAGGAAAGGTTTTCGGCTAATCATGTGATTAATGGTTTTCCTGTTGCTAGGTTCATAAAATGTCATTGCTCGTCTGTGGTTTTTTATTTTTATTGTTCGACATTTCTGTGCTGGAGCGTTGGCAATTTCAACTTAGGTTTTAGTATCTAATCTACTGTTTCGTTGATTTTTAGTACTTGTTTATAGTCAAGTTCCATTTATGATGGCTTACAATCCGCATATACACTTTGTATGGGGCAAAACAAGAATCTTTGACCCTTAGAGGCTGAAAAGTTTTGATTTTGGAAGACCTGGAGTATATGTCTGATAGCTTACCGATTTCTAGTATTTTGAAATCGGACCTTCTTTATCTTTTTAAACAAGCCTACGCTATCCTTTGACACATTGAAAAGAAAACTGTATTCTTTTTGGTACATTATATACTGCAATGCTTTCTTCAGTTTTCAATGTACATCAGTCTCTTGTCGCCATAATTTTGTAGTATTTATTTGTCTAAATATGCACATAGATAATGTTGGCTGCTTAGTAGTATTTTTTTTTATGTGTACTTTTTTTGGATATTTTTTTTACTAGATATCTGCTCGGGGTCTGCAGAGAATGGAAAGTAATGGTGCTGAAAAAATTTGTGGGGTTAGTGAAGCTGAAGGTTCTGAAACCACCATTGAAATTAAAATAAAAACACTCGATTCACAAACTTATACTTTGAGAGTGGATAAACAGGTAATTTCTAGTGCTTTCTTGCCACTATTCCTACTTTGGTTCTAGTCTTGTATAATTCTATCAGGTATTGGACAGCAAGTTTTAATTTTTGAATGCATCTATGACATGAAGTTCTTTGAAATTTTATCAAGCAATACTGACTTCTTTTCTTAATTATAATCTTTTTTCCATTTGCATTTTAAGAATATTCAAGTGGTGGTGCTTTTAGCAATTATGCAAATCTTTCAGCCATACCTTGTACTATCAATATCCTTGAAGAAACTCAGACATGTATATCTGCAAGTCTCATTGTTATTACATTTTTTTTTCTAGTTAGATTGGTGTCTGATTGTACTCTATATGGAGCTATGATGCTGGCGGCTTGTAGGTTGGCACTAAAATAGAATTTTTCTCAATGTTGTACAGGTACCAGTTCCTGCTTTGAAAGAACAGATTGCTTCTGTCACTGGTGTGTTATCAGAGGAACAACGTCTGATTTGTCGTGGAAAAGTTCTAAAGGATGATCAACTTCTCTCTGCCTACCGTATCCTTTTCTTCTTAAACCTATTTGAGTTGTGTAATGTTTGAGTTTTGAACCTTGGCTGCAAAGTCTAGTGGTTGGAAGGAACCTTTTGCAGAAATTGAATCTTGCAATGATAAACTATTTTAACTAGGTAAAGAGTCGCACCTACTGCCAGTAAACTTCAGCACTTCCTTTCTAGCAATTATAGGATGTATTATGTTTATCACTATCTTCAGTATTATTCCATATCTTGAATTTAGTACTTAACTTGAGGTAGATGTTGAGGATGGCCACACCTTGCATTTGGTGGTCAGGCAACCAGTTCCACCGTCATCTGATGGCTCCCATAATCTTCCAGGTATGGTTCATTAAGGATTTTCTCTCTTGATTACAAATATTGCTGTGGTACTGGTTCTAATCTTAGTAAATTTAGGTGCTATATGATTAAACTTCTGTCTTGGACCAGTTTTTGAGGGGGAGGTCAGTTTCATATAGAGGAGCATTTAGTAGGTGGGTCTGTGCTTAAGCTGGCATTGTTGTTGGAACAGGGGCATTGAGGATGGGGAAAATGTTTTTAGTAGATACTGTCATTAAGTGAAAAGGGATAACTAAAAATTACTGTTTTGGTATGTGTGTGTGTGTATATATATATATATATATATATATTGATGACAGGTGGATCATTTGTCTCAAATGTTTTCGATGAAAAGGTTGTTCCTTTTACCTTTTAGGACTAGTTAAATATTACTTGATCTGTGGTTCTGATGCTCGCATAGTGAAGAGGTGGGCTCCGAAAGCAGGGTAATCTAACTGTGTGGAGAGAATTCATTTTGGTTGATATGGTGTCTGTGGAAAAGTTGCAATTTCAAGAGTGATAGGCTTCCCCTGTAGAGTTCAAATGTTTTATATCAGCAATTTATGTTGAACTATATTTTTTCTATGAATTGTTTTGTGTTCCATCTATTTTGTTGAATTCATTTGTTAAATTTTAACTCACTCTCTCTTTATTTTATTTTTTATTTTTTAATGTCTATTTCTTTTTGCCTTGGGCCTCTCTTTTATACTTCTAGTTGATTACTTATTTATGTAGAAATTTTGTTGAATTCATAAATTAAATTTAACTCTATCTCTCTTTATTTTTTTTATGTGCATGTCTTTCTTTTTTGCCAACGGCCTCCCTTTTATGTTTCAAGTTGATTATTTATTCATGCAGAAAGTACCTATATTATCTTATCAAGGCATTCTCTTTGTATATTGAGTTTGTAACGCATAAGTACCTTGCTGTGTTGAAATTTGTGTTCTGTTAATAGTATTGATATGATGGGTGTGCATTTTTTAATGAATGGTTCCTGTCAGAACTAGTTAGAATTTCTTCCTAAACCCCATTGTCTGTTGCAATTTAACCTACGTCAGGTACAAGCCGCAGTCCAGGTAGTCAGTTACCTTCTAGTGTTGTAATTGAAACTTTCAATGTTCCTGACCGAGGAGATGGAGTTCCCCTGGAAATCAATCAGGTTGGGAAATATCTAGATTGAACTGGAATGTATTTTTGGGTTCAAGCTGGTTGAATTATATCTCAATTTAATAGTTTCTCAATTATTATATTTTTCTTCTCGGCAGATTGTGTCGGCTGTTCTTGGTTCTTTTGGATTTTCAAACATTGGAAGTGGTGGTAATGTGATTGATCTCAGGGTAATAACCTCAATTCCCAGAAACTGCTAACTGTAGATTTTCTACTGTGTGAAAAAATGTATCTGTAAAAACTTTTAACCAAGATCCGCCTGTTTTAGATTGTGAGATGGTTTCGTGGAGGTCATGTAAAACCTATGATTTTATATTGCCAAAACCTCAAGATTGTCTATTAATGGTTGTTTGTGTTTGACATATGTCCATTTATGTTTATTCATACTCATTGGGTTGTGGATGTGGAAGGAACATGCATTGCAAAGACACGAAAGAACATCAGTTGATAGTGGTGCCCTCAATTTGACCCAGCAGCCACCTGAACAAGGTGGTGTGAGGGTTCAATCAAATCGATCACAGAGTGCTTTCGGTATTCCAACGGCAATTTCCTTGGGGACTTTGCCACCTCCTGTAAGCCTGTCACTTCATCAGTTTTTGATATATTTCAGTGTTTGCAGCATTAACTCTTTATCACTGGATTAGGAAATGAATTTTGTGGTTTGCCTTTTTTGGGGTATATGACAAAATTCGTTTAATATTTCTCTTTCTTTGTAGGTAATTCCTGATTCTGTCACAACGTTGAATCTATATCTAAGTCAATTGAGGAGTGATGTAGATGCAAATGGTCTGTTTTCGCCCCTCTATGTATAACATTCCTCTATAGAATGCTATCTTGTAATTCTTTGTTGAGTTTGTTGCAACTCATTGTACTGGCAGTTAGGGGTGGGGGTAACAATGCTCAAACAGCTGCCATGGAAACTACCGAGGAAAGAGATTCTAATTTGCCTTCAAATTCAGAGACTGTAAGGGAAGGACTTCCAACACCGGCATCTTTGGCAGAAGTCCTGCTGTCTACTAGACAATTCCTAATTGACCACACAGCGGAGTGCCTGCAGGTGTGTTCTTTGCTGCCTTATTAATTGTTTGATCTGGAGTTTGATGTTCAAGATTTTCCTCTGTTGACCATGATGTTAACCAACATTGCTGTTTTCTTTTTCATATACCGGCAGCTCCTTGCGGGACATATGGAGAATCAGATAAATGTTAATGATTCATCCATGCGAATGAATAGCCAATCATCTGCATGGAGTACTGGACTTCTAATGCATAATCTAGGTGCCTATCTTCTTGAACTTGGTCGGACGATCATGACATTGCGATTTGGTCAAACTCCGGTAGTATAATCCTAGTTCTCCGTGTATGACTTCTCTTCTGTTCACATTACTTTTCCTAAATCTCGTACTCTTTTCTTGTGCAGTCTGAGACTGTGATTAATGCTGGTCCTGCTGTTTTCATATCACCTTCTGGTCCTAACCCTCTCATGGTTCAGGCAATACTCTCTTCATCATATCAAAGTTGTCTTGTCGATATCAAAGCTTTTCAATTTTGGCTTATAGTTGAATTTACTATGTCCAGCCTCTTCCAAGCTTTGGTGCCATCCCCTTGGGGCCCATACAATCTCTTGGCTCTGGTTTGGCTAGTGGACGTGATGCTGGGCTTCATCCAAGGCATATTGATATACAAATACGGAGAGGTATTCTGTCTATCTTCTGCCTGGAATAGTTACTATTTTTCATTGTCTATATCATATCAGTTATTTACCATGATTAGTGGACAGCAACAAGGGGTGTCAGAAAAGCTGCTGCCAAAAATCTACATTCATGGAAAGTGCCAAATATGTGTATTTGTTTGCATAGTTAGTATTTGTTTCCTTGTTGAATTCTCACAATGAAATGATTGTTGCAATTTGTCCGAGTTCCTTGACAATAATGCACAACCACCCTCGTAGTACTGCACATTTTTACTACATAAACAGACATAAAATTCCTTCAAACCATACTTTTCAGTGTTGCATGGTCAACCGCCTTCAAGTTTCTGAGTATCTCTGAGTGGAAAAAGTGCCTCACAGGCAGTAAATTTTTGTCTATAGATGATTTTACTGTTGAGGTTTATCAATGGCAGGTTCTAGTGCTAATCAAGAGGAGCGTGGTAATACTCAGCAGACCCCAGAGCAAGGAAACTCAACAGCTCCTGGTACTGTTAATCTTGGCAGTCAAACAACTTTAAGTAGCTCTGAGGGTTCATCTGTTGCTGAAGAATCCGGAGTACGGGTACTGCCAATTAGGACCATGGTCGCAGCGATGTCGGCTCCCTTCAGCCGCCTTCCTTCAGATTCATCTGGTAATCCTGTTGGCTTATACTATCCGGTTCTCGGAAGATTTCAGCATGTAGCTACTGGACATGTGAGTGGTGAAAGAGGCCCACAAGCAACTAGTGCGCATCGTCCTGATGCCGTGCAACCTGAGCACCCATCAGGTCCCGGCTCTGCACAGCAACAAAATGTTGAAAATCCTCCACGAAATGGTATTATAACAAATACTAGGCAGCACAATAATGAGTACAGTTATCTCGTAACTAATTTACCGTAAACATTTTGAAATTCTTAGTGATAAGTTTTAGGAGGCTTGAATAGGTTTATTGGTCATTCGCTGCTTGTATATCACATATTTTGGACTTCTGGTGTACATGTCCATTTTTTTTGTATGCATGTCGAGGGAGGATTATCATTCTCAATTTTGACCTGCTCTTTTCACTGATTGGCCACTCATTTTGCCTTTTCTTGGAGTTAGATTTGATCCCTGGACTGGATTTGACTTTTATGCCATTTGTCATTTTGTTCACCAAGATGGTAACCTTTCCAGAGCTGAATGCTTAATGCTGCTTGTTTTTGTAGGATCATTACAGAATTCCAACTCCAGACGGCGGGACCCATTTCGCCCGCGGAGTGTCAATGTTAGTATTCTGTCTGCTAGAGGGACTGCAAACAGTCAAGAATCTGAGCGACGAATGCGCAGTGGTGTTTTCCAATTTCTAAGGAATATTTTTCCAGGTGATGACAATCATGTAGATGATGCCAGCTTACAGGGGACAGCTTCAGGTTCTGTCGCAGACCATGCAGCAGTGCCCATCACAAATTGTACAGTGGCACCCATCACAGATCGTGCAGTGGCACCGGTCATGGATCATGCAGCACTACCGGTTGCTGATTATCCAGCGGCACCTGTTGGGGATTGTCCTACGGCACCTCTCAATGATTTTCCAGCAGCACCTGTGGCTGATCATGCAGGTCTACCTATCATGGATAATGCAGCCGTGCCTATTGCAGATAGCACCGCCTCACCCATTGCAGATGGTGCTGCCACATCTGTTGCGGGTGGCGAGACTATTTCCAATGGTCATTCAGCAGCAGAAGCTATTGCCACTGATGAAGGGATATTTTTATCTAATTTGCTGCACCAGATCCTACCCTTCATAACTCAACATACAAGTGCAGAACCAATTGCTTCAGCTATCGAGGAAGCAAACACATCTGAGCATAGAATGGCTGAAGATTCTTCTGTCCATGTAAGCATGCTTCACCAACTTCCTATGTAATGTCTTCTTATACTTCATGCATTGTACATTAGATTCAAGATTTTGTTTTACATAGTATTCTCAATTTTATTCTGCTCAATAATCAAATATTCAGCCTCCCTTGAGTTAGCCCTCCCATACAACACATCTGTGCACATGCACAATGTGAGATGCTGAAGGCTAATTTTTTTTATTTTTTTTTTTTTAGCCTGGGAGCTCTGGTATTGGATCATCACGCCGACAAAGTGATTCAGAGCCAAACCTGCCAAATCCCAAACGTCAAAAGGTGCATTGGTGTTACTACAAAACTGTGCTAATTTTTTTTTTTTCCATTTTTTCTTCCTTTCCTCCTTGCTCATATGTTTAAATCTTTGATAAACCAAATTTTGTGGAGGATTAGGC
Organism: Trichilia hirta; assembly: GCA_035221805.1. NCBI lineage: Eukaryota > Viridiplantae > Streptophyta > Magnoliopsida > Sapindales > Meliaceae > Trichilia > Trichilia hirta. The sequence goes on from JAWDEX010000018.1 coordinate 138,964, forward strand.
TCTTCCAAACTGGTCAAAATAAAAAAATAAAAAAGGCCCTTCCATTCACCTTTGAATTATTATCACATTTATTGAGGTACCTAATTTATTGTAAAACTCCATGCATGCATATATTCAGTATAGCTTTGTTGAAGTTAAAGCCTAATCCTATAATATACTGCCTAATCATAGTTTCATTTTTGAAAATTATGTGCTGCATATCAAATGTTTGTTGGGTTGTTGAGTTTATGCAGGTCTACGGTAGCATCTGATGTACATAGTATCCATTTTTTTGACAGATGTAGAGTCATACCGTGACTTTGTTGATGCAGATGGAGTGATTTGTCGTATGACATGGGATTTGATTTAACCGATGGAATTGGCACCCCGTGTTTCCAAAGCGATGATGATAAATGATTCTGAGCAATATGAATAATATGCATTTCTTATACAGGATTGAATGGCAGCAGAGTTTCATTTAGTCAGAAAGTGCTGTAATCGCAAGTGGAATGTTGTGAAATTTGATTGAGTTATATTCAATCAGCAATCTGTTGTTTCAAAATACTTGTTATTTTTTTGACTTGTATAAAAAAAAATGATATGGGTTTATGGCTTTGAACTTGAATTAATCTTCTGTAGCATATGATGTTATTTCTGTGTGCTTTTGAGACTGATATTCTTTAAAATTGCAGTGATTTTCTTTCACCTACAAGTCCTCCATTGATCCATATCATAAGTTTCTCTGAAATGGACTATACACAATTGTATAGTACAATCCCAAGCTATCCATTCAATTGTATGCTTTGGTAATTGTGTATGTTAACATACTTTGGTTGGTAATTGAATTATGATGTTATTTTTATTATATTTTATACACACTCACATAATGTATTTTTATTTTAAAAATTAATTAATAATTATAATGATAACGAATGAAATGAAAAATAATTTAAAACTTAGTAATTTTACTGAAATAATTTGATGCAAGTCTCTTTTAGGCTGTAAATATAACAACTATTTTGTGTAATATGCAAAACGAAAATATATGTACTACATATAAAAATCAATTGAATAAAGCATATTTATTGGAGTTTTAGTAAACCATTAACAAGAATCTTAAACAAAATAAAAAATAAAAGCAAAATAAAATAAACCTCCAATTTTGACTCGAATGGCCAATATGGGTCCATTGGAGGCCACATTTAAGTAGTTGATAAAGTGCAAATTTTAAGCGTTAGTATTAACCGAGGGTTTTGTACCGGTGATAGAGAACTTAAGCATTCTAAACTTCAGTCTCCTTTGCCGCATCACACTAACCTCTGAATCATGGCGGAGCAGGTTCACTGCAGATCCTTTTTCTCTCTCTCTTTGCACCCATCTGTATCTATGACATCGTGTTTTCTTCACTTCTTACGTTCGCGGATTTTTTTCCTTTTTAGTTTTGTTGCAGACCGAGAAGGCATTTTTGAAGCAACCCAAAGTGTTCCTGAGGTAAAATGAATGATAAAAGATACAAAAATATATTTTTTACTACTGGGTTTTAGTTTTGGTGGTTTTACTTGTTTATTTTTGTAATGTTGTTGTTTTTGTTTCTTTATTAGCTCGAAGAATTCAACAAAGGGAAAGAGATGAAGAGTATTGGATTGGGTTTCAAGACTCCCAGAGAAGCCATTGAAGGTCTTATTTTCCAATAATTTGATCTACTCTGTTATATATCTAATTATACGTGAATTGATCGTACGTGGGTGTTTATTTTGATTTTTTTTTCTATTCCTTAGTTTTTATGCTATAGGAAATTTATTTCACTTGATAAATGTAGGAAAGTCGAAAACTTGCTAAAACTGAAACTTAGCTCAAAATAGCTCTTTTAGTATATTTGCATGCTGTTTGTCTGATGGGTCTTTGTAATAAAAAGTAAGTTTGCTTTGAATGTCGCTTCTATATATGTACTCTAAAAGTAGCTATATGAAGAATTGTGGGCATCACTGATGACACGAATCTCGTTGATATGCAAGAGACCCGTGGCATATATTGATGCTCACAATTCTGAAAAATTAAGAATATGCCATTAATGAATAGATTTTAACCCAAATTCTCTGATCAATCCTAAAATATAAGGTATATCAAACCTAAAACTCAAGGACTTGATCAAATATAAAACCAAAAAATAAAAAGTACAAAAATAGATGGAAAGGAAGGTGACACACTCAAGAAAGGGATTGTTGAATGATAAGTCGGATTAAATGTCACAAAATCATGAAACCTTGATAAATTCTATTAGTTCTTATAAAAAATTAATTGAGAGAAAAACTTCTAGCAAAATATTATTAATTATATCTTTATTCTCTGTAAGTACAAACAAATATATTTAACATTTTTATAGGTAAAATAAAGACAAAGGCTTTTAAAGAAAGTAAAACAAAAGCGTACAAGAGGATAAGTCAACATTAAATGTTAAACTAAATAATTACATTGCTAAAAAAAATAGTTCTTTACATGCATCGACAATACATTGCCAATTAGACGTTAGTTTTATGACCTTATTTATCTCCCATCAAAATAATAAAGTTGTAGATACATTCTTAACTTTTCATATGTTTTTGAATCAAGTCAATAAGAGCTTAAGTCAAGATATAATTCAATCATTAACAGCTGCTCAAATTGGATTGTAAATCTTTCACTTGTAATTCTAATGGTGTATTTCTTTGAATTTGTCTATCATGTGTAAAGACAATTTGTACCTCTATTTCTTAGCTTTCTATAAATTTTTAAATAATCTCAATTCAAATTGTAGAAATCAAGATATGGTTGAAGCACTACCAACTGCTCAAATTCGAATTCAAAATTCTTCTTTGAATTAGTTGTAATATTTTAAGACTCAAATAAATTCGGAATTTGATGACCTAACTCTTTCTGAAAAGATTAAAATGTTTACATTAAAATTTTTGAAGTCTATTTTGACATTAGAAAATTCTATGCTAGTTAGAACCTTGGATTCTAATTATTCTCTCTTTTCTCAAAACAATTTGCCCTCAAATCTTCATCACACGATTAAAATGACATAGTATATGGACCAGACTTTTTTTGTTGAAACAAGAAAACAAGAAAGTGGGGGGTGTTTGAATTGTTGGGTGTTGATTAGTTTTAGTTCCGTATTCATTTGTTTTGCCATAATACTTGAGTTCAAATTGTTGAGTGTGATTCGTTGCAAGTTAAAAATTTTGATTGAATTTTGAATTAGTGCGAGTAAAGAACTAAAGAGGGAAGTGAGTGTTTACTTGACTAATTTGATTGCAAACACGTGAGAGTGCAGCAAGGTTTAGATTCAAGAGCAAATCTTTTTGAAGAAAGGGGATGATGAGAATCTAGGGTTTTAACTATCATAGAGTTTTCTAATGTCAAAGTGGGCTACACAGATTTTAAAGTAGATCTTCTAATTTTTTTGAAATGGTCTAGATCATCTATTTCCAAATTTATTTGAGCCTCTAAGCATTGCAGCCAATTCAAAGAAGAAATTTGAATTCAAACTCAGATTTGAATTTGAGCAACTGGTAGTACTTTAATCATATCTTGGCTTTTATAATTTAGATTAAGGTAATTTAAAAATCTGCATGATGGACAAATTCTGAGAAATGTGCCATTGAAATCACACGTCAAAGATTTAAAACCTAATTTGAATAGTTGTGAGTGATTGAATAATATCTTGACTTATAGAGCTCATATTGACTTGATTCAAAAGGTTATAGAAATTTAAAGGATATACATACAACTTTGTTGTTTTGATGGGGGACAAATTAAGTTATGCTCAGCACCTAATTAATCATGTATTGTCGATGCATGTGAGAAGCTACCTTTTCGACTATGTAATTATTTATTTTGACATTTAATGTTGATTAATTCTCATTTAAGTCTTTATTTTACTTTCCTTAGAAGCCTTTGTCTTTATTTTGTCTATAAAAAAGCTAGATATGTTTGTTTGTGATCAAAGAGAATAAACATGTAATCAATAATATTTTGTCGGAGATTTTTCTCTCAGTTGTTTCTTCATAAGCATTAATAGAACTTATCAGGTTTTATAATCTTGTGGCATTCAATCTGACTTATCATTCAAGAACTCCTTTCTTGAATGTGGCATCTTCCTTTTCGTTTATTTTATGCCTCTGGTCCTGCATTTGATTAAGTTCTTGGGACTTAGTTTAATATACGTTAGGTTTTAAGATTGATCTAAGTTTTTTGGGCAAGGTTCTATCTATTAGTGGTCGTTCTTAGTTTTTCTGGAATTGTAAACATTAATATATGCAGTGGGTCTCCTACAAATCAACGGGGTTCGCATCAATCGATTGCTGTGATGCTGTGTGGCAGTCATGTATGTTTTATTTGACGCGTGATTTTTCCGTTGTTCCTCAGACAGTGAGGTTCAGAATTGTTTAATTTGCTGAATATTAGCACACTGCATTCTTTTTCTGTGAATGATGTCATTTATTTCTTCGATGTATGTTAGATGATCTGAGAGTCACTTCGATTTATAGAGTTTTTGCATTTTTCACTTATCTTTACTGATCATGTGATGATTACTGTAAATTTGATCCATCTATTGGTGTTACTTATTTTTAATGATTCTTGTAATCAGTGGATTACAAATATGACTAAAATAATGAATATGAAGTGTATGGATAAAAATTTATATGTTTAGAGTGATCTGTTGACTGGAATTAAAGGTTCAGTGATTGTGATAGTTTTTCAAAGTGTGGCAAAGACTTTGCGCTAGTAGGTTGTGGAATCTCATCAGTAATGGAATAATGAGCCTATAAGGATTTAGTGGAGCTTACAAAAGCATGTGGCATCAAATGTTTTAGGGGTCCATGTTCAACTGCGAATTTTGGTAATGGATCTTTGGAGATTTTGAATTTGCGTTATATATAACAATTCATGAACTGCCTGTCCATCTTGAGCTAGAATGAAGCAAGTGACATTTAGAGCATATTTGAATGCTTTGAAAGGGGATAATTTTTGCTGCCTCTTTGAAGATAATGTCATCAGTGACTGAAACTGTCTTCATGGTTGGCACTTCTGTCCTTAGTAGCTTGTACCTTGATGCATGGCTTTCTTTCGTTCTTGTTTTACTTGACAATGACCTGCTACTTATAAACATTTTAGCAAATATGTATGCTGATTCAGGCCCACTATGCATGTTTTGTACAGGAACTTACATTGACAAGAAATGTCCTTCACTGGCACCGTATCTATCAGAGGTTATATCTTAGCTGGCACTAGCCACAGTGCTAAAATGATTTGGACTATAGTTCGAAGAAATTAGCTTCATTTTGTGAAGAAATATCAAAGGCATGATCCACGTTCAATTTTAGATTGGTTCTTTTTGTGTATATATTTCTCTTTGCATTTTTTTTAATCTGAGAAAGCTAGCTATTATTGTTTATTCAGATATGAGAAGAGGCATTCAAACATTCCCGCTCACATCTCTCCATGCTTCTGTGTGAAGGAAGGAGACCGCGTCATTATTGGTCAGTGCAGGTTAAAATTCAAAACAAAAAACACCCCTTTATAAATATTTTATGCATGAACGTCCTATGGCAAGTGATCTTGTATTGAAAATTTGTAATTTTTTCCCTTTTTTCCCACTTTGCAGGCCATTATCTAAGACAGTGAGGTTCAACGTGTTGAAGGTTATCCCTGCCGGGTCTTCTGCTGGTGGCAAGAAAGCTTTTACCGGAATGTAAGGGTCTTTTATGTTGGTGTTACCAACTGTTGTGTTCTTAAGACGATCTGATTTATGTAAGAGGAAACTAAAAGTTTTGAAAGCACGTATAGTTTTGCTGAATTTTCTTTTTCATTAATATTATTAATTATATGTTTGAAGATTTCTTCAATATGTTTTTCGGATTCGGAATTTGTTCAGCTATTTCCTGGGCCTTTTCTTTTTCGTTCCTGAGATTGAATGACTTCCTTACCATAAAATATAGTTGTGCCCTCATTAAATTGTGGATGATCTTGCTTGTAACTATTGTCTATATATTATGCTGTCAGCTCTTAACGAAGCATCTACCCCACTAATATCAATTATTTATAGCTTTATTGTTTATGGTTTAGCTAGAAATTTAGCCTGAAAGGCTTTCAAATCTATTTCCCATTGTCATTTTTGATCCACACAGTACTTGTCACATATCGTGTCAACAAATTTCCTTTTAATATTTTGTTTAAACATAGGCATCTTTGCTGGAAAGTGAGAGCTTGAACCCCTTTTCTCTTTCTCTTTTCCCATGAATGTTTAAATTGACAACTAATAATGAATATTTAAGTGGAAACAATATGACAGAATGTGTAGATGCATAACAATTTGGTGAGATTATGAAATTGACACATTATAAAATGTTGAGAAAACCCAACTCCATAAAAGAAAGAAATCCTTTATTAAAGCATTTACATAATTACTGAAGCACAATAGTTTCAAATGGGATGACTATTTTTAGTATAGTTGTACTGTTCAACTTTTTTTTAAAGAACTTTTCTACACATAAATTAAGGAGAATCGACCTCAATTTTTATGGTAAAAGATCAAATTGTTTAGATTATTCTTTATAGAAATAATAAACATTTATTTTTACTTGTTTCTATTTGTAATTAATAAACTGTTAAACTTGATCCCATATCCAAATCCTTCTACCATTATTATGTCCTCTTCTTGCTATCTTATCCTTAATTCTTGTTCTTCATCTTTGAGGAAATAATGGGTGGTCTTGTTCATTTTTGTTAGTGGCTCAGTTGCTCTTTGGATAAGGCAATGTGTAAGCTATTGCCTTAAGCCTTAATGGACTAAATAAACTCTCCCAAAAAAATTATTAAATATTCTAAAGGAAGAATGAATGAAGACAAAGGTATCAATGAGTTTGCTTGAAAATTACATTTATTGAAAATTTGTGTGGCACTAATTCAACATCTCCACTAGCATCTATTGGTATAAAATAATCCACATCATATTCCAAAAGTAGGTTCAAGTATTAAGCAACCAAAGCATATTCCTTTTCATTGCCGATGCTGGCTATATTTAAATTTAACCAATGGGTTATAATCTTTTTTGCTTGACTATTTGAAAGTGCTTTGTTATATCAAATCAAGATTTGAAATTGTAAAAGCAAATCAAAATATTACCAATGAAAACAAAATACAGGCCACTTCTGATAACCCAATTTTGATTTTTCATTTTCAATTAAATTATGTAATATTGATCACCCATATAAAATAAATTTAGGTCAAAATTTTAATTTATGATTTCAATATGGCATAATGCTATAATCATTAAAATTATTGAAAAATTAATTAGTTTAAATTAAATTAATCCATTTGAAATGAACTGAAATCATCTCATTTTCAATAGTTAAAAATAATTTATGAGCTTCACTAGAAGGAATTCTTTCCTTTTACAAAGGAAAAAGACATAAGAAAAGAACCATCTTTGCTAGGTTAGTGATCATTGTTCATTTTTATTTATTTTTTAATTTTAATATTTGAAAAAAAGAAATATTTTTTATTACTGGGAAGAGAGACTCACCAACTTTTTACAACGACCAAAATTGTAATCATTTCAATATATATTCACACTTGCTCTGAAAAGAAAAACACTTCTCTTCCAAATCTTTTGATGCAATTATTTACCAATAAAAATAATACCAACCAATCCCATGATTGATTTTGTGCTTCCCAATATGTTCTTGGTTTCTAAAACAGTGAATAGCAAGATATGACACAATTGGGCTATCCCATTTTTTTCCTTTTTTTTTTTTTTTTTTTAAACCAATATAACAATGTTATATAATAAGAATTTATTATTTTATTTAATTATCACTTTCCAATCAGTAGCTTCAACTTTGTTTTATATATTATTCCAATCAAAATGATAAAAATATTTCCATCTTAAATAAAAATATTGTTTAACACAATCATTTACTATCTTTTAATAAGTTATACCATCTAAAAACAAAATCCTCTTCATTTTTTTTCAAGTGAATAAATATTAACTTAATGAAAAAGAAATTTGAATTTATTTTTTTTAAAAAGGAAAATCACAATAAACACACAATCCCTTTTAAACTTATAAGGCTTGTCCCATTAAAAAGAATGTATAAGTTGAATTAATTAGTAATTAGTAATGAACCAAATTTTATATTTTTTTTATATAATTAAAATTTTATAATTTTAACTTATATTAAAAATGAAACACTTTCAATGCAACAGCAAAGAAGTATATATATATATATATATATATATATATATATACATGATAAAAGGATTAATAATCCCCAAGACAAAAGTATCTCCAACAAGCAAGATTGAAGCAGGGAAAAAGGGAGCAGAAAAATAAAACAAAATATCACATTACATGAAAAGCAACCCAACAAACTGATATTTTCAGCCACATTCTGATAGAAAAATCTGGAATTTAACGGCTCCCATTATTATACAATCTCTCCTTTCTCTCTTTTCTTGTCAACTACTTTATTGTGGACGTATTCTCGGGAATTTCCTCTTCAAACCATTAAAATTTTCATTCGATTCTTTGTATCTGTTTTAGCTGCTTCGGCTTCCTTCCACTTGCTTATAAACTTAACAACCAACATCATAGGTCACTATATTTTCTAAACATCATGTGTATCAAGGATGCAGAACAACTTGGCCAAGAAATGGAGAACTCGACCAACAACAACAACAATAACAACTGCAACAGCAGCAGTAATCGAGCTTCTTGGCCTTTGCATTGTGAGTTGTTGGATACCCACACGGAGAATTGGGACAAGGAATCTTCTATCATTAGTGCAATTGATCAACCCAATATAGGCAATTCATTTCCTGTAAGATTCCTTTTGTTTGTTGGTTGTCTTTTTTTTTTTTTTCTCTCAGGTTTATGTTTTTCTTGTTGAAGTCGATTTTGGGTTCTGCTTTTTTCTTCTTCTTCTTTTGTGTCCACGAGATTGAAGATTTGTAAGTTTTTTCTATAGTTATTTGTCTGTAAATTGTGAAACTTCGGGAAGTACTTATTCAATTTAAGCTTTTACTTATTCATCGATCAGTAGATTTTTATCCAGCTTTTGCAGTTTTCTTTATTCAGTTTGGGTTAGAACTGGATGATATTCCCGATCTTTTTTCATTCATTTTCTTTTCTTCTTTTTGCTTTCGCAAAAATGGTAATACAAATGATTTTTTTCTCATAAAAATTATTTTTTCCTCCACTACTGTGTCATAGTGATGAAGTAATTATTTTTGTTTTATTATTTTTTGAAGATATATTTTCTTGTAAATGGCCTTCACTATTTTTTAACATTTTCAGGCACGAAGAATCTTTTATTCTATTGGTTCTGGATTTGTAATTCAGTTTAGATGAGGTTATTTCGTAAGATAACAGAAAGACATGAGTGTTACAGTTATATTCTTATTTCATCTTCTGTTTCATTGTGGACTCAATATTTAAAATGTATAATTTTCCATGTTTGGAAATCCTAGATTCATAATTTGTTTTCTGTTTCGTTTTTGGTATATTCCATGTAAATTGATAGAATTTTTCTTTTGTAAGACCTTACAGTTTAAGACACAGTTCAGATTGTCTAAAAATAGAACTTTCTCCGGATTGCTGTTTGTAATTAGGCTTTTAGGCATTGAAAATTAACTTTTCTGAAATTTTATTATTTTCATATTGATCTTTTCAGCAACTTGTGATTATTCTAATTGTCTCACTCTAATTTGATATCTTTGTGATTCATTCAGCTGGAAAGCATTTGTGAGGATGCAGTTGCCATGGAAAGAAAACAAAACATGTCAATAAACTTTGTCCCTGCCTTGCGATCGGGAGAGTGGTCTGACATTGGTGAGCGTCCACATATGGAGGATACTTATGTATGCATTAGTGACTTGGCTAAGAAGTTTGGTTATAAATCAGTGAATGAAGAATCTGTTTCATTCTATGGGGTCAGTTCTTATCCTATTATGTTGTTTGTTTACTTGAGAAGGCTTTCACTTTTACTGTGTTGTTAGTTTTTGTTAGAATACCAAGAAGATGATAACAAAACCTATGTGCGTTTAAAATTGAGGGGGCTTTGAATGTCGAATAATTGAAAACTGGTTAGTTGCTTTCAGTTTGAAAAATCAATACTGCTACTCATCGTAGGTAAATAAGGCATCTAAAAAAATTGATGTGGTTTGCTTTCAATTTGAAAACTCAATACTGCTACTCTTTAAAATATTAATGACACCATCAAAAATCTGCAAGACCACATCAATTTTTTCAAATGCCTTATTTACCTACGTTGAGTATGTAACCTATTTCAGAATATCCTTAATCCGTTAATAGTATGTTGAGGCAAATTAGTTCAGAAGGTCAGTGACTGTAAGTTCACTGTTCTTTCATCTAGAAAAGGTGGAGATATAGTAAAAAGAACACATGATATGCCTGACATTGATGTTGTTTGTAGATAATTTTAATATTACAGCTTAAACTTCAAAGAAAGAATTATTTAAGTGTAGAACATGCTCTTGCTCCTGAATTCCTTGACTTACTGAAACTTTCACGCCCGTCTTCCTGTTAAAAATCTATTTTTTGTGACTCTGGGAGTGTAGCTTTGAGAGCTCAATTGTGAACTGGTTTATAGTCAAAAAAGAAACTACATTTGAAGTGCATTAAGGATAGAAGAAGGAATAAGTCAATAAGCAAATCAAAATGTAAATGTTGGATTCTGATTCCTAAATCCAAAGCAAATTGCTTTGTGGAGCAGGTGTTTGATGGCCATGGAGGAAAGGGTGCAGCACATTTTGTCCGTGACCATTTGCCTAGATTCATTGTTGAGGATGCTGATTTCCCTTTAGAACTTGAGAAAGTGGTCACAAGGTCATTTATAGAGACTGATGCAGCATTTTTGAGGTCATGTTCTATTGAGTCTGCCCTGTCTTCTGGCACAACTGCACTTACCGCAATGATATTTGGGAGGTTTGCTCTTTTCAATTTCTACTATTACAATTATATCTTAGAGTGATCACTTAGTATAGGTGCATATATGTCTTAGAAAGTAAGAAAAATGAGAAAATCATTGCAAATTGGCATAGGTGTTAGTGTAGTGGATTTGGCCAGGAGAATCTGTGGCTGTGACTTTGTAAACATTTCCTTTCATCTTCTTAGTGACAATTTTGAGAATACATATGTATTTTGAACTTACATTTGAAGAATGTAATTTATTTGAATAAATGTGGTCCTCCAAACAGGTCTTTGCTTGTGGCAAATGCTGGGGATTGTCGAGCTGTATTATCACGATATGGAGCTGCTGTAGAACTATCAAAGGATCACAGACATTGCTGTATGAAAGAAAGGATGCGGGTTGAGTCGTTGGGTGGATATTTCTATGATGGTTACTTGAATGGCCAGCTAGGTGTCACGCGAGCCTTGGGTGATTGGCACCTTGTAGGAATGAAGGAAGTAGGGGGAAAAGATGGACCCTTGAGCGCAGAGCCAGAACTCAAATTGGTAACACTGGCCAAGGAGGATGAATTTCTTATCATTGGTAGTGATGGGATATGGGATTTCTTTTCCAGTCAAAATGCAGTAGATTTTTCCCGGAGGAGGCTCCAAGAGAACAACGATTTGAAGTTGTGTTGCAAGCAAATAGTTGAGGAAGCGATAAAGCGTGGAGCAACGGACAATCTGACAGTTGTGATGGTGAGTTTTCACTTGGAGCCACCTCCACCAGTGATTGTACAAAGGGCAAAAGTTCGTAGAAGAATTTCTGCTGAAGGGCTTCAGAATCTCAAATGCTTGTTAGACGGATAACAATTTCTCAATTTACATGCTCTTTGGCTTTTTCATAGCCAAAGGACGGGACTAGTTACTAGTTACCAATAGTACTTCGTAAAAATAATTTCACTGAGGAAACTGAAGCTGCCATTTTTCCTTTCATTGTGTCAGTCAAGTTTCCAAGAAGGAAAGAGAAAGGAAATTTAAGCATACGAAAACTGAAAATTATGATTAATATCATCTATAGGACTATCTTTGTATACATGGGATAGGGTTTGATTTGTACAGATACAGTTCCTTTGTTGTAATATCCTTTCATTTACGTATTAATATAAGCATTTGATTTTTGGTCATCTTTTTGATAGTCATAACAATAAGGAAATGCTGACTTCATAAATTTCGTCATTGGACAGAGAAACTTGGAAACCAAACGGGAGGAAGCAAAGAATTTCATCACAAATGAGTTAATGCCAATAGCCCAGTACCTCTACAAACGAATAAAATACGTATTCAATAATCTATGTAATGTTTCCTCTATGATATCCACTTTATTGGTGGAATGAAAAGTTGCATAGACCTAACTACGGAGTTATCTGCTATTGTTTGGTTATCCGGTTTCAAAATATTTTCCCTCGTTTAACTTCTATTTAATCTCACTTTTTGCAATACGAACCAAGAATATTCCAACAGAGAATATAGCAACAATAAGCATAAGGAATACGATGTTCCGTCCGTGTGTGGAAATATAGCCAGCCGAAAGCGGGCCAAGAGCTGTCCCGACAGAACCAGTACCATCTGCAATAGCAGTCACAGTAGCTAATGCTCGTGAGTTGCCTTTAATTAAGTCCTGAGTACCAAGATCAGTTGCAACAGCTGTTGTAATAAGAGAACATGGTTCATTTACTAGCAATCTAGAAACAAGCATCATTAAGACGTTAATGATCATAGAGAATTTTTCATAAGCCCGGTACAAAATAAGTGCTGGAACTGATACTAACAAGAATACAACAGAAGTAATGGCACGAGATTCAATCATATCAGAAACGAAATCAGCCAAAATTCCTCCAAAAATGCCTCCAATATCAAATATGGCAGAAAGTGTCCCGGAAGATTTGTGTGACAAATGCACCCCCCACAACAGTCGCAATTCTGTGACAAGTTCAGTTAACATTCACTATTTAAATAATCAGAATGCCTTTTAATTAGTTCCAATTACACAAACCATAAGGTTCTAGTGTATTGAAACAACTTTAAGCAACAAATGCATCATCTAAGATAGAGCAATCAAAGAAAAGTTGAAGCATTAACATAACTATTTTATCTATCAGAGACCTTTCCAAAATTTCCAAAATGTAAAATTGCTTTAGTATCCAAAGCATTCTAATGTACAAATGCATCATACGTAACGAAACAATTGATAGAAGCTCAAGCACTGCCAATAAGTAACTGTATAATGTAAGTATGGAATGTTCAAAATTTGCAATGAATGTTCTTTGTGCCAATGAGTCATTTTCTACTATACTCCAAATCAATATAATGTATTTTCACATTGATTAATGCATCAAAAAAAAAAACTACCAAATTTACTCCGTAGATATCATTTGCCAATTCTAAAATTCAATATCGCAAATCTACGTAGAACGACAACCAGTATAAAAATGTGTAAGCCACCAGCTTCAAGAAAAAAAAGACAGAATGCAAAAATATCACACAGGGCAACTTCCAAGCCTCAAAGAACCCAATTCCTTTTAGAGAACTTGAACTCTTAAAATCAAGAAGTCCTACTTTCTCATTTTCGGCTTTCTCCCGATTTTCGAAATTCATCGTCTCAACCTCTTTTCCCGGTTCCTCAAACCCCAAATCATCAGGCCTCACAATAAGAAACAAAACACAAAAAACCAACAAAAATCACCAAAAAATGGGAAACTACAAATGACCAACCCCAACCAAACTCCAAAACCCCATATGCCAAAATAGACCTATTAATGTTATCAATCAAGGTATGCGAATTCCATATTCCCATTATCAACCCTCTTTTCTCTTTCCCAAACTAACTCCCCACTATTGTTACTACACAAGGCCAACCAATTGACTGAAACAAACAACAAAAAAATTGTACAGCTAAGAGATAACCTAACAAATGCACACTAAACTAATAACCTAAACCAAATATTATAGTAAACAAATCACTACTTATCATTCCAAATACAAGAAACAACCTTAAATCAATCCTATTACCTACATGCCTTGCAAAACACATCCCAATTGAATATGATGCAAGAAATGCTAAATCAAGTTCAGTAAGCCTGTGGCTCCCATCTGGGCCATTGAACGGGGCCCATCCTGAATCATTTGAGGTCAAATTTGAGTCATTAAAAGTCGGTGGACCAAGAAAGCTCTTAACAATGCTTATGAGAGGCGTAAAATAAAGCGTGAGTTAAGACGGTGATGATTAGAGTTGTGATTTAGTAACATGTGAGTGCTTTGTTTGAGTGTTTTAGAATTGGGAAAAGATTCGTGCCTAGTGCTAGAGATGTGACTCCTTGGAGTTGCAGCATTTCTCGGTAGAAAATTGGATCTGAAATTAGGGTTAGTCCTTACAAAGTCATTTCCTCCGTACGGTCAGAAATGAAATCATGATTTCATATGATCATCATAGAGTTTGACTTCTTTTATTGTTTTGCTTTCTGGATTCCAAAGCAATTTAAGTCTCTAACTTTTAAATTTATAAAAGTCTTGAACGAAAAAATTTTGAAAAAGGAAACCTGAAAGGATTTCGTGCAACTGTGTGATGGTACACGATGAAGAAGAAAGGACGGGTTGAAAAGACATGGCAAAACGTTCATAAAATTAACGGTTTAGTCATGTCCATTGTCCAAAACAAAGCAATTTGTTTTCTCGAAAACACGCTTTTGACGATTTGCATGGAAGGTTCTGAACCATAAAATACTTGGTGAACATTCAATAGGAATAATTTGCTAACCACTCGCGAAGAATGGAGAATAAAATTATACAAACTACAGTAACTTAGCACATAAAATAACATAGAATAATAAGCAAAATTGGCAATTTACTCCTTGAGACCTATAAAATTCAGTCATGGTGAATGATACAATCAAAGACTGGATTTATGGAAACTGAGATCAGTTGATGGCTGGTGTTAGTGGTGCTTAACAACCTTACAGCTTGACAAAAGATAGATATCATCATCAGTAAAACTTGTACAGCTGAAATTCAACAGAAGATCATGAAAAAATTGCATGCAACAATCTACTTTAGACAAGTTCTGTGTAGGATCTCAAATCGCTGATATATGATTGTGAGAAAACACTTTTTCATCATATCATCTGCTGATGAAGATCGGCCGCCTGCTGAGCAAGTTCCACCACCATGGCTTCATCAAAGAACTTGTTGATGCTCACATCTTCACTCATACCCTGTCAGAGTCCGGAAAATTCCAGAAGAAAAAAAAAATTGTACTTAAATTCGGGATTAATTTCTCAAATTAATCAAAAATTTATTATATGCATATTGGTCAATTATTAAGTGAGGTGGGGGTGGGATTGAATTTCAGAGCTGTACCTTTCTACGCCTTGTCTTGACCATAAATTCACGAGCAAGGTGCTGAATTGGCGCTGGTTCAAGTGGCCGCAGAACTATGCTCTTGTCAAGGGGATCTCCAGGAACTATGGCCCAATGATCAAATACAGAGAGGCAAAACGCTTGTCCTTGAGTATGGTATCTCAAATCTGTCTCAAAACCAAACGATTCTATCACAGGTAAAAATGCCTGCAGCCCAAAAAGAATGAATGAATCAAGACCTATGACATGCATGTATCTAATCAAACACCAAGCCATATACAAACAATAATTTCACAACTGAGAATTGCAAAGAGTGAAAAAACAATACAACTTTTCTTAAACCAAACCTTAACGATATAAGATGGAGTTCCTGGTTGAGGAACATCAGCTGTAACATGTCCACGCCTACGAGATAAGACTGTGTAAATTGCAGAGACACAGTCGATAGGAGTTTGTATCTGAAACACCAGCAGTAAAGGTAATATCATAATCAGAGCAGTGTCAAAACTCAGTTGAAATAGTTTTTGTCTACAAAATTGTGGTTTCTCCTGAATATCATAAAAAATCAACCTTCAAGGGGGGAAAGTAAAGAAGAAAAGATAAAGATAAAGAAGAAAGGTTCAGTTGGATTTTAGGGAAACTGCTTATAGCTTTCAGTTTGGCAACAGGAAAAAGTAAAACAGAAATGATAAAGATGAAGAAGGAACGCTCAGTTGGATTTTAGAGAAACTACTGGTAGCTTTCAGTTTGGTAACATTCAGAAATTTTCCACAAACAAGCACACAGAGAAAGAGAGAGCATGTACATAAGATGATATTAAAAGGAAATAATAGAAATAGATAGATCAGGGAGCACTCTTCTTTAAGTTTCATGCCTAAGCTCGTAGCCTTCACCTCCATTTAAGTTGCCCAAATGGCAATCTCATTTTTAGAATGACAGAAGAAGCACATATTTACCTCAACATAATACACTGGTTCCATAAGCCGAGGGGTAGCCATAAGGAAAGCTGAATAGGCCACACGACGAGCTGTGGGAATGATCTGACCAGATCCTCGATGCAACGGTTCAGGTGCAATCCTCGCATCAACTATTTTAAACTTGACATTTCTGATGGGCTCATCACAGAGGGGTCCTTCTCGAGCACCCCACTGAAATCTGTTCAAATGGTGATAAAACCATTCATAGTAAACAACAATTATAGTCAAAAAATAAAAGAAAACGAACTAAAAAAATTTATAATTCAGTATACCCTTGAACAATGGAATCTTTGACAGCATTCAGCAAATTCTTGTCAACTTCAGTTGGGAGTGTGTCATCTAATAAAATGTTAGGTTCCTACAGAAACATATTACATTCAAATAAATTTAGGCTTATAACAGAAAAAGTGGATTAAGATACTGTGCAAAGGTAAATAGGAAACAAGATTATAATAAATCCACTGAGAGTATACCATCTATCTTACCTGCTTATCAGGACCGAACGCCCATATGGATCGTGCCGCAAGCAGATCCCAGTCATATTTTGTTTTGAAGAAATCACCAAGTGTCTTCTGACTCCAATCAATGCTTACATCGCGATTCTCAGTATCCTCTGCCAGTCCTCTCTCCAGTGGCTCCGCAATCTGCCAAGTGAACAGGTTTCTAAGAAACCTTACTACATAAACGAATTGATTCTGATTTACAAAAGGACCAGGATCAAATACAAATTATATGGTACCATGGTTATTTTATTTTTTTGTTGGGAGTTTCAGCAAAACATTTCATTGATGATGACTCCGCTACTGTTTTACAGAACAATACGACAGCTTCCACCACCTACAGTTGAAGTGAAGCATGCATATTACTACTAAACTATCCAACAAATAAGATGCCTCAAATAATTCGCATATCAAACAAGCTATAATAAAATAAGTACCTTCACTTCAACTTCAAATAGAGCACTCTCAGATCTTTCATAATTGAATCCAAATACAACTCTCCAGTACCCAAAAGAGTATGTTCACTGGACTCCTCAACTTTAGTAATGGCTAGTGGAAAGCTCTTGCTAATTTTCCTAGGGCCCTCCACCATTTTAGGCAACTCACTGGGATTTAAAGGTTCAGTAGCTGTTTTCACCACAGGAAGGGCACTGAATTGAAGAGGTTGGAATATGTAAACATCCTCGTCATAATCAACATTACATAGTGTAGGAGTTTTCATAATTGATGCATCCACACCCTCAATTAGAGCCCAAGAATCAGGAGGATCACTGCCTATGGGTATCCTATCTTGAGCTTGGCAAATCCATAATTTAGTTACTTCTTTTACAGTCATGTCCTCCTCATCATCTGGGGAATAGCCTTCTCCCAACACACGGACTGTCTGTCCTGTCTGAATTACTCCACTATATACCCTACCGAAATCATCAAAGACACTGCAATCAGACTTGGGATACAGTTTGGTTACATTGACCAAAAGGGGGACAGAAATATCACAATCTACCATTGCCTTGTAAATCATAGAGTTTTTGGGTCCTGTATATATATATATATATAATCTACTTTCCTAGCTGCAGCATCTTTTGCAGAAGGAACGTGCTTAACTAACATATCAGTAAAGCCGGAGACTGGGCCAAAAACTGAGAGACAAGCAAGCCTTAAAAGAGGTCTAACATTCAATTTGTAAGCTGCATTGCTAAGAGTGACACCAATTTCTGCAAGAGATGCCTCCACACTCTTCTTATGTTCTCCAATAACTTGGCTATATATTTTGTGCAGGGGTTCAAGCACAAACTGTACAAATGATCTTTCCCCTCCACTAGCAGGAGGTTTCTTCTTGAATGTCCTAGTGTGAGGATGAAAGTACATGTCCCAATAAAGATCAGATGCAAACTTGTCAGCATCAAATGAAACCCCATGGAGTTTGACATATAATTTGGCAAATGATTGCAAAGTAAATGACCATCCAGCACTGGCACTAGCAAAACAAACATTTCCAGAAGTAGTAGAAGTAGCAGAAATATGGTTATTGATGACTTCAATTGTATGCCTTAATTTATGGTAAGCATCCTTGGGGGGCAATTTAAGTTCTGTTATTAGCCTGTCAACCATTCCTGAAAGGAAAGTACATTAGAAAACCTGGAGGTATATATAAGTAATTGAAACATTGCTTCTTAAAGAAATATTAGCGTAAGGAGATAGACATTTACCTTATTGATTACAACTACAATAGGCAACCGTTCCTGGATAGCATGGCGTATAGCCCTCTCTGTGTTCACCTGTGCATATCATGAAATAACATTACCCTCAAACCAAGCAGCCATAACAATCATATGATTAACATCAAAGAGTTAAATAATGTTCAAACACACTCCATTACAGATAAAAAAGAATAGCAGCAAAATTCATGTGAAACAACCCAATCCAAAGGCACAGGATAACTCACTGGAAATGGACATGGTTGAATTTAATAGAGAATACTGCTTTCTAGCTGCGATTGGGCCGAGAATAAGCACAACCAGAGCCTGAATTCAAGTCAGCATAGACGCCCACTGAGAGATACTAACAACCTCTCTGACTTCAAACTTCATACTTAAGTCTCACATAGGTTACTTACAAAATTCAAAAAGATATATAGAATTCCTAAAATTGCTCAACCAAAAAAGTCCAAATCAATCCAAGGAAAAAATTAGATTCTCTGATAGAAAAATCTAAAAAAGAATATGAAACTTACCATCACTCCTTCAGCAGCATCAACAATCAAAACAGTGCCATCAGCAAACCTCAGAGCATCAGTCATTTAATCAGAGAAATTGACATGACCAGGGGTGTCCATGATGTTACACAAATAAGACTTTGAATTGCTATCTTCAAGAACAAGAGACATGGGAACTGCCTTAATTGATATCCTTCTTTCTTGGTCATCAATCCTTGTATCTGTGTACCTCAGGTGCTTCTCACTATTTGGATCAAACGTAGACATATGATGCGTCTGCTCAATCAACATATCCAAACTGTCGTCCCATGATGCAAGTGCCCCACAAGAGCAACATTCCAAACCAAAGAAGTGTCTGACATGAGACCAATACGAAACTGGGTCGACACATAAGTTGGAGAATCTTTGACACCGACCTCAAACTTAATATTTCTAACAGGTTTAATAATAGGTTGTTCAAGAGGTTGCTCGTTCTCATCCATAACCAGAGTCTCAACATCCTCCCCATACACCTCTTCAGCAGTTGGGTAGTACTTCTTATCCTCAGCAAGGACAATCTGATTATCCATATCAATATCATTCGAAGCAGTAATCCATCCATTGGAAGCAGCAACTGCATCTGATGCAGGCCCATCTTCATCGGTCATGTCTTGAAGATCTTCATCTTCATCCTCACCTTCACTCTCTCTATCAGACTCTATTTCTGGTCCAATATTATTGTTTCCAAACTCATCATATAAACTGTCATCCATATTATTTTCTGCAATAATATAATAACTAACTAGTAGCATACCTCAACCGCCATAACAAACAAAATCTATCACAATCAAGTTAAAACAAGAGTCCTCTACTCTCAAATTCTTCCATCAGAAAGAAGTCAATGGCAGGAAACAACTCTACAGACTGGGTAAGTCACGCATTAATCGGCACAAAAAGGTCACCACTCCCCACGCTCAAGCAACAATAAAGCAGATCTCCAATGCAATGGAATTCAAATGTGGATTTCTAAATTCAATAGTTATTCTCTAAAATTTCATACTCAATAACAATTTGACAACTCATATATTAAGTAACTTTTAGTTTCTAAACCGGTTTAAAATGCACAAATAGATTCAGGACCCCAGAAAGCTTATGCCTCATTTCTGCTTATATGCAAATTGGGATATTATTAACAGTATTTCACCAAAAATTTCCTGGTTTCATTTTTCACAATATATTTTATATCTTTCCGACAGGTAAACCCTAAACTTAAGTTTCTTCAGTAATTCACTAACCTTAACTACGAAATAACTTAGCTTTGAACTTTCTTCTCAATTTGGTAAAACAACAACAACAGAAACGAAAAACATAATCTACATAAAACAACAGAGTAGTTTACATATAATACCAATGAAAGAAACAATGAAGCTGAAGAAGACGAAGACAAAAATATGTTTATCTGGGTTTATCTTCTTCTCCTTGCACTCCTTCCCGTCACTGAGGGCTAACAACGAACATAAGCATTACACAGAAATCCATTGTAAGCAGTAATTTCAGCTGGATAGTAGAAGATGCGAAGTGTTGTAGAGAGGAAGAAATAGATCTATCTAATTGGCCGTACCCCGATCTGGCGTTTGGCAAAACGACAAATCAGGACATAATTTGCCTGATTTTGACATATTCGTCCCTATGTTAAATCTGTCAAGTTTAGTATATGCAATTACAGCATTGAATGTGTGTGCTGCGTCTGCAAAAACCAACAAAGGGAAACGATTTGGGTGATAGCGACTGTTATGGTTTGAAAAAATTTAGAGAAGATTAGGAAATTTTGGAACGAACGTTGGAACGAGAGAGACTAAGACTGAGACAGAGAGTTTTCTCTAACAAGCCAAAACGACGAAAAGAATATCCACCTAGCCGTTTTCAAATATTCATGGATGTCTGAAAAAATCTGTATTCACTCCGCATATAAATGCCACGTATTCTTATTCATATTCGTACCCCTTCTATTTTATTCTTTTTTGTATTCATAAAAATGGACGAATATTTGCGGATATCAGTGTATCATCCTTAATTGAAAGAAATTTTGATTCCCTAATATAAAAGTATTGATTTTTAAATTTTTAATTAACATTTTCTTATAAAAAAACAATACAATTGAACTAACCTTACAAATTTTTAAACCTTAAAAGTATGTTAGGGGATTATTTGTTCATAACTACATAATTGATCAACCGTGTGATCGAAAATTATGTTTGATTATAATTATATAATTACATAGTATCATATTTAATAGTATACTGTATAATTGTATATTTTAATTATAAAATTAATTATTTTAAATATAAAAATAGTATAAAAATAAATTTTAATTACTAATAAATTATTAAAAT
>JAWDEX010000018.1:160476-177295 GCA_035221805.1 Trichilia hirta
TCCAATGGCTCCGCAATCTGCCAAATGAACAGGTAAGTAAGAAACTTTACTACATAAATTAATCAATTCTGCTTTAAAAAAGGAACAGGATCAAATTCAAATTATATGCCTTCCCTACCATGGTTATTTTATTTTTTTTGTTTGGAGTTTCAGCAAAACATTTCATTGATGATGACTCCACTACTGTTTCACAGAATGATACAACGGGATCTGCCACCTACAAATTGAAGCAAAGCATGCATATTACTACAAAAATATCCAACAAATAAGATGCCTCAAACAATTCCCTCATCAAACAAGGTATAAGAAAAATAAGTACCTTCACTTCAACTTCAGAATAGAGCTCTCTCAGATCTTTCATAATTGAATCCAAATACAACTCTCCAGTACCCAAAATAGTATGTTCACCAGACTCCTCAACTTTAGTTATGGCTAGAGGATAGCTTTTGCTAATTTTCCGAAGGCCTTCCACCATTTTAGGCAACTCACTGGGATTTAAAGGCTCAGTAGCTGTTTTCACCACAGGAAGGGTGTTGAAATGAAGAGGTCGGAATATGTAAACATCCTCGTCATAATCAACATTACATAGAGTAGCAGTTTTCATAATTGATGCATCCACACCTTCAATTAGAACCCAAGAACCAGGAGGAGCACCGCTTATGGCTATCCTATCTCGAGCTTGGTAAATCCATAATTTTGTTACTTCTTTTACAGTCATGTCCTCCTCGTCATCAGGGGAATAGCCTTCTCCCAACACACGTACTGTCTGGCCAGTCTGAATTACTCCACCATAGACCCTACCGAAAGCATCAAAGACACTGCAATCAGACTTGGGATACAGTTTGGTCACGTTGACCATAAGGGGGCCAGAAGGATCACAATCTACCATTGCCTTGTAAATCATAGAGTTTTTGGGTCCCGTATAAATATGATCAACTTTCCTAGCCGCAGCATCTTTCGCAGAAGGAATATGCTTAACCAACATATCAGTAAATCCTGAGGCTGGGCCAAAAACTGAGCTACATGCCAGCCTTAAAAGAGGTCTAACATTCAATTTGTAAGCTGCGTTGCTAAGAGTGACACCGAGTTCTGCAAGAGTTGCCTCCACACTTTTCTTATGTTCCCCAATCACTTGGCTATATATTTTGTAAAGGGGTTCAAGCACAAACTGTACAAAAGATCTTTCCCCTCCACTAGCAGGAGGTTTCTTCTTGAATGTCCTAGTGTCAGGATGAAAGTACATGTCCCCCCAAAGACGAGATGCAAACTTATCAGCATCAAATGGAACACCATGGAGTTTGACATATAATTTGGCAAATGATTGCAAAGTAAATGACCATCCTGCACTGGCACTAGCAAAACAAACATTCCCGGCAGCTGGATCTATAGCTTGAACATTTCCAGCAGTAGTAGAAGTAGCAGAAATGTGGTTATTGATGACTTCAATTGTATGCCTCAGTTTATGGTAAGCATCCTTGGGCGGTAATTTAAGTTCTGTTATTAGCCTGTCAACCTTTCACGGAAAGATAGTACATTAGAAAAACTGGAGGTATATAAACAGAATGAAGCACTTCTTCTTAAAGAAATATTAGCATACAAGATAGACATTTACCTTATTGATAACAACTACAATAGGCAATCGTTCCTGGATGGCATGGCGTATAGCCCTCTCGGTGTTCACCTGTGCATCATGAAACTACATTAACCTTATACCAAGCAGCCCATAACAATCATATGATTAACATTAACATCAAAGAGTTAAATAATGTTCAAACACACTCCATTAAAAATAAAAAGGAATAGCAACAAAACCGTATGAAGTGACCCAATCCAAAGGCAAAGGATAACTAACTGGAAATGGACATGGTTGAATTTAATAGAGAATTCTGCTTTCTAGCTGCAAAATGGCAGAGAATAAACATAACCACAGCCTGAATTCAAGTCAGCATAGATGCCCACAGAGAGATACTAACAACCTCTCGCTCTCTGATTTCAAACTTCATACTTAAGTCTAGCATAGGTTACTTGTGAAATTCAAAAAGATATATAGAATTCCTATAATTGCTTGACCAAAAATGTCCAAATCAATCCAACGAAAAAAATTAGATTGTCTGATAGAAAAGTCTACAACAGAATAAGAAACTTACCATAACTCCTTCAGCAGCATCAACAATCAAAACAGCACCATCAGCAAGCCTCAGAGCAGCAGTCATTTCATCCGAGAAATTGACATGGCCAGGGGTGTCCATGATGTTGCACAAGTAAGATTTAGAATTGCTATCTTCAAGAACAAGAGACATGGGAACTGCCTTAATTGATATCCTTCTCTCTTGTTCATCAATCCTTGTATCTGTGTACCTCAGGTGCTTCTCACTATTTGGATCAAACGTAGACATATGATGTGTCTGCTCAATCAACATATCCATAAAAACTGTCTTCCCATGATGCAAGTGCCCCACAAGAGCAACATTACGAACCAAAGATGGGTTTGACATGAGACCAATAAGAAACTGGGTCGACACATAAGTTGTAGAATCTTTGACACCGACCTCAAACTTAATATTTCGAACAGGTTTAATAATAGGTTGTTCAAGAGGTTGCTCGTCCTCATCCATAACCAGAGTCTCGACATCCTCCCCATATACCTCTTCAGCAGTTGGGTAGTATTTCTTATCCTCAGCAAGGACAATCTGATTATCCATATCAACATCATTTGAAGCAGTAATCCATCCATTGGAAGCAGCACCTGCATCCTCACGATCTGATGCAGGCCCATCTTCATCAGTCTTTTCTGGAAGTTCTTCATCTTCATCCTCACCCTCACTTTCTTGATCAGACTCTATTTCAGGTCCAATGTAGTTTCCAAACTCATCGTATAAACTGTCGTCCATATTCTTTTCAAATCTGCCATAGTATAATACCCAATTAGTAGCATACCACAACCACCATAACAACAAGTTCTATCACAGTCAAGTTGAAAAACAGTCCTCTACACTCTCAAATCCTTCCCTTGGAAAGAATTCAATGACAAACAACAACTACACAGTCAGAGAAATTCACGCATCAACCAACACAAAAAGGTCACCACTTGCCACACAAAAGCATCCCCATTATAATGGAATTGAAATTCGGATTTCTAAATCACTAGCTATATTGAACAATTTCATACTCAATAACAATTTCACTAGTCATATATTAAGTAACTTTTAGTTTCTAAACTGGGTTAAAATTCAAAACTAGATCCAGTACCCCATAATGCTTATGCCTCATTTCTGTTTCTATCAAAATTGCCATATTATTAACAATCTTTCACCAAAAATTTCCTGGTTTCGTTTTCACAAAATACGCTATACCTTTCCAACAGCTAATCCCTAAACTTAAGTTTCTTCACTAATCAACTAACCTTCAACTACGAAATAACTTAACTTTAACTTTCCTTTTACGTTGGTAAAACATAACAACAGAAACGAAAAACACAATCTACACACGTTCACATATAATACCAATGAAAGAAAAAATAAAGCTGAAGAATACAAAGACGAAGACGAGACGATGACAAAAATACCTTCAAATTACAGATTCTTTATCTATTGTTTTATATGCGCTTCTTCCCGTCACTGACGGCTAACAAAGAACAGTAAGAAATACACAGAAATGAGTTTGGGGATTTTTCCTTTACAATGGGTTTTAGAGAGCAAGCAGAAGGTGCGACGGGTTTTGGACAGTACGCAAGAGAGGTAGAAATTTGTAGATTATCTGCTGTGTTTTAAAGGTATTGGGTTTTAGGGCCCAAACAGATCATTTTAATTGGCCCATGACCCAAAGTTAGACAAGACACTATAAATAAAAATATTTTTTATTAAAATAGTAATAATTTAAAAAAAATTTTACATATTTTAAATATTAATTTTTTAATCAATTAGTAATGATGTGAACCAAAAACAATAAAAAAAGAAAAAAAATAGTCATCAAATCAAACTTAAAAATATACAATAAGTTATTTTTCTAAGACAATAAACTTAGAATTCAAATCTCTTGCATTATAAATATGTACATTTATAAATCCTAATAACTAAATTAATTATTATCCACGCAATTCATTTTAATATATAAATATTTTATTATAGTATCTTCCTCTTATGTAAAGGTAAGATAGATGTATCCAATTAACCATCCGTTTATATGTTAATTTTGACAAATCTTATATAGGATTGACTTTGTAAATAGTATTGATTTGGTATTATGTAATAAGGGGTCTTTGTCAAGGCTTGGAGCCCATTAGGTCTATGCAACCATTTGTGCAACCACTCTCATCAAGTTAACAAAAAAATTTTACTCGTACAGCATAAGCCACGATAAGAGTTGTTCCAGTGGAGATCATCATCAAGATACTACTAAAATTGTCAATCAAATTTGTACGCAGATTCAGTTGTTTTATCAAAAAGCACCAAAAATAAAAGTCAAAAATCCTTTTTTGTATAGAAACCCAACACGAAACTCTTCTTTACTTGGTAGATAACCAAACATTGGTGTTCCATTCGAAACTTGACATTATTCCCAGAAGATTAAAGAGAAGATTTTGATTTATTGTTGAGATAATAGTCTATTGCGCTTGAATATTATGACTAATTGCCAATCTTTATCAGTAGTACGAGTTAATAATATTCAGAAATCAGGAATCTTTCCACCAAAGAGTAAAAGAAAATACCACAATCCCAAAGGAAACCTTAGTAGCTGACTTAATAAATTCCACATAAGAGCAAATACACCATTCTAACACGCTTAAACCAACAAATTAAAATTTAAACTGCTTTTGCTATAAATATTCAGTGGATCCACTGATCCTTCAGTAGAAGATGATTGTACTTATAATTTACATTTACAATTTACATAAACGAATGCTAGTCACAGCTGAAAACCCAACACTACAGATATCTGAGCACCCAAATGCAGGATAACATCCTAATATCCAAAAGTTTCACTGAGTACCTATTGCAAGGTCATGCCAAGTATCTTCATTCACCGGTTGAGTCGTCTGATCTGAAAAATGAATAATTTAAAAAGTAGGCCACTTAATGGAATCAGATGGAAAATATACATACAAAATGGCTTGATGGAGTGCGTGTAACATGCACAAGTTAACTGCAAAATTGGAAAAGAAGAGAGCAATTGGCGTTGATATGCATATTCCACAATTTTGCCAATATTACCAGTCAGTGTGCAGAGAAAAGCTAATTATGAGTGATCGTCATCTCTGTGCATTCACCCACAGTAAACAAATCAAGACAATCTCAGGTAAAGGAAATCAGGACAGACCTTGAGATAAGGAAAAGATTATAAAGAAAAAAACATATATGTTTAGTAAATGAAGCACCAACAGATGTTAAGATCAGGAACCATAAAGCAAGATATGAGTTAACAGAAACATATCAAACAATAGACATACTTGAGTCTTCAGTATCATCAGGCCGAACAACCAGCACCGGTGGCAGCAGAAGATCTGCATTCATAGAGGTACAATTACAACTACTACAAAGAAACAAGAAGGATTAAATTTTCTTTTTCTTTTAGGTTATAAAAACTTAGTTGAATGTGAAAGAAATGTTGTAAAAGGCATTCAAAATTTTACCATCATCGGGCAGGGTGTCTCTCATCCATTCTTCATCCACAATATCTATAAGTATACCTTGGCTTATTTCCGCCATAGTTTGTATGTCCTATAGATCAATCAATGCCTTTTAGAAATGCAGAAACCAAATAATAAAAAAATTAAAAGAAAAACTGATAGAAATTAGAAGTTTAAAGACATGTGAGTCCAACTCTAAGGCACCCCATAATAGATCATATCAATATAAGTGGCCTATAATCATAACCCATAACCCCAAAAAATTTGAACCAGATAACCATGAGCAAAAGAATATATATTTTAAGGCAGAATGCAGGAAAGCAACACCTAAAATCTTGGAACCATTGAGTCATTAAACACTAAAATCCCCACAACCAATAAGAAGGAAACAAATCACTGTTGGTGAACAACATACAAGAATTTTCCAAAATTCAGAACGAAAGAAACCCAAGAAAAAAAAAATACAAACAGTAAGAGACAGACTAAAGTAACTTAAGCAACCTAATC
Source organism: Trichilia hirta (assembly GCA_035221805.1). NCBI lineage: Eukaryota > Viridiplantae > Streptophyta > Magnoliopsida > Sapindales > Meliaceae > Trichilia > Trichilia hirta. Next base: position 166,610 of record JAWDEX010000018.1, read on the forward strand.
AGTACATAGTTAACTTATTGTAACAAACTCGTCTCTGGTATTAAACCAGTTAGGATGGGATATTTTCGTAAACCTCTCCTGACGTTTGTCTAATCACACATAGTAGAACATTTTTGAAAAATTAACAGAAAATATCTCTAAACAGTAAATTCATTAGATTAAATCCTTAATTGACTAACTAAAAGTATAAAATGACTACAGTATCCTCAACCCAACATTAGTACCACTAAAATATGATTCTAAAAAATAATAAAAAGTAATTAACAATCTCAAATTAAGTTGAAAAGATTAGTTATGCACTTTTATTTAAAAATTTTAAATAATTAATTATAAACTCAAACAACTAATTTTAAAATAAAAGAATTCTAAAATATTATTAAAAATAATCAATGATCTTAAATTAATATAAAAGATACATTAATTTTATTAGTAAAAATAATGAAAGTAACAAAAATTAACTAATTTAACTGAAGTGACAGAAAAGAAATTACAAAAAATATAAAAATTCCTCACAAAATCCGTGACTAGACTAGAAAATGAAAAGCTTAAGTTTTCCATTATACACTAAATTGCTGCACACCCACCGTCGGCTCCAAGTTCCCAACAATAGCTTCAAATTCTCAGCAATAAACTCAAATTTGCAGTAAAATCTTCGATTTAAAACAAAAAATATTTCAAAATGTACCACATCAGAAAGACATAAAAATAAATCCAATTAGACATTAAAATGGGGATTGAGAGGAGATCTTGCTTTTTCTTCAATTTTTTTTTATTTTTTTTATTTTTGAAATGAGCAAGAATCTAATCTCAGTAAATTGCATTTTGTATCATCTTCGGACACTTAATTACCAATAATTAGCAATCTTTAGTCCATTAAATCATCATTACATCACAACAGTACTTCAACGCACAAAATTTGAGTAATACAAAAATGTAAAGCTCACTAGTAACTACCCTCCTACAATCAAATACAAAGATCAAAGAAATCATCCAAGATTTAATAAAATTCAACCTAATGTATATATAAGCATCCACCACAACATTTTTACTAATAGAAGAATCATTGCAATCCAATGAAAGAAATCCAAAAATTCATACCAATCTCGGCAAAACTCAATGACAATCTCAAGTCGCAAAAGCCCACCGCCAATCTAGCCCTTAACACCGGCGCTTCCTCTGTAAGAACGTACTCGAGGTGCGCCCCCCTTAAATCTTGATTCAATTGGCTAGGATTATGTCGCGGTGGCCAGTAAGCACTCCGTCAAGAATCTAGGTCTTTTTTGTTCCGTTCACAATATGTCTTCAAATCTAGAAGAAATATCAATGGAACAGAATATTACCTTCAAAGTACTGAGAAAAATGAGCCCAGCACTTGCAATAAATGTTCCAAATACCCCTTCAAATCTCTATTCACAAAGCTTCAATCAAAGATCAAATTTGGAAATCAAGTTGGCAATCAAATTGTATCGAAAATTAGGAGCGAACAGTCTTGCATACTAATTTCTCTGAAGAAAAGTCTTGTACGCTCAGAGAGAGAGGAATTTGGTGGCGTTATCGAGCGACGACAACGACGATGGAGGTGGCGACGCTAGAGCAATTGACCGGAGCGACGGAGTCTTGTACTATTTAGGTTTTGTAAGGGGAGGAAAATCGAAACGAGCCGACGAGGAATCATGATTTTTTCAAGTTTTGTGGGCTCACTTGCGTTAAAATCACTGTTTTACCCCCCAAAGATTCGGATGTAAGATAACGCGAAGGACAAAATTTGTTAAAATCAGATCAACTGTGTCCTCATTTGGTGTTTTGCTAAAATTAAGGACTAAAATGTTATTTAACCCATTTAAATATAAATATTTTCAGAATTTAATATAATGATTGTAAGAAATTTTGATTCGGTAAAATAAAAATATTAAATTTTTAATTTTTAATTAACTCTATTTTATAAAAAAAAAATAATGTTTTTAAACCTTAAAAATAATTTTAATTCCTATTACGTTTTTAACTTTTAGAAATTGCATTTTTTTCTTTAATTATCATAAAAGTTGATAAGTAATACATGACCTGTTTTTGTTATTTTAATAGTTTGGATTTTTTGACTTCAAATTTTATTATATAGATTATCAATAATTCTTCTAAGTTCATAAATTAGATTTAATAAGAATATTGAAAACACAATCATAATTTATTAATTCAACTTAAAATGAATTAATTACCTTAATTGATTTGTAACCATTCTAATTTGTTGATGGAGCAACCTATTTTCTTTTTCTTTCTTCATTTTGGGAAAAACATACCCATTTTGGAAATACAAAATTAATATAAAAGCAACCTTGTATAAGGAGCTTAATTAATTTATTTTTACAACCAACATAATATTCACATGAATTACACGTGAATGAGAACCAAGAAACTACATGTTCTCCAACATTATTAGCCAAAGTCACATAATCTCGAAAGTCCTAGAGCAAATACACCATTAGAGATGGGGGCACACAAAAGCTTTCATTAAGTTGTATAACTTAGCAGTGATGATGATGAGGTGGGTGATGTATGTGGCCACGATGGAGAAGTATGGGGTCTTGGAGCCGGAGGAGGAGGTCCGTGATTGGGAGGTCCAGGAGGCAGTGCTTGCAGAGGTGGCTGCTCATGGCCGTGGATGACCCGGCGGTCCCAAAAGTGGGTGGTGTGAATCATAAAGAGGAGGAGGAGGAGGATGCATTATTCTTGATTTTTTTTTCTTTTTGCCTTTGTTGATGACTTGTTTTAGGTATGGCGAATTGTAATTGAGAGAAATAGCGAATTTACAGTGCGGCCAAAGGCATGGTTATTATTGATTTGAGATATGAACATGATTTCAACAATTACAAGTCACACCATGAATGGTCACCTAACATTCACCATATGATATTAGTTTTAGATGGGTCTCATCAATATCTAAACTCTATTATGCTTAGCATGGAAGCAGAACTCCTCTTTTTTTTTTTTTGGCTTTATTCAACCTGAAACCGTTTATCACTTAGCAGACCCTTCTATTTTTAAGCTTGGCAAATCACGAATTCATGCATTAGAATATGTATGTGACACTCTCGAAAAGAAGAAGAATGCTCGATACTGAACGTGGCACGCTTTATTATTATCTCATTAGATCATGTGTACATCTGATTTCATACAACAGTAAAACATGGGATCGATCCCAACATGAAACCTGCAGGTTCAAGTAAGCAAAGACACAGTGCCATAGAAGCCAAATATTACATAATTCAAGCTGGACATCATGTAATATTGTAGCTTATACCCTAGTTATTACTAAAGGTCAATTTGATCAAGGGTGGTGGTGATGCGGTGGATGTGGTTTACCTGGCTCTGGCGGTCCTGGCGGCCCTGGTGGAGGTGCATGGGGACCAGGCGGTGGAGGCTGATGAGGGGGAGGAGGTTCGGCACGTGGCGGACCTGGTGGCGGTGCTTGGGTTGGTGGTGGGTGATGGGGATCCGGTGGTGGAGGATTGTGCATGATGGTTTCTTGAGGGTTTTTCCTTCTTTACTTAAGCTAGATTTTGTAGTTAATAAATATTGAGTTGAGTTACGAATATATATGGAAGCTTGTTAAGAAATTTTTAGTGCTAGCTTTTGCTTTATCATTGAACTACAAGTCAAAATTCATGTCTTTATTCTGGTAGGTTAGCAACTAAAATTCTGAGAAACCTCTAGATGATAGATGCATGGGTTGGACGTGATATGAATAACCATACCATATTTATTGAAACCAAACCCATGGAGGCCCAATAACCAAATATTGGGCCTAAATTGGCCCATTAATGTGACAGAGACCATTCTCTTTGTTCCCCTCCACCCATTCCAATGTCCTTACTTTTGCTCTCTTAAAAAGATATCCGAATGCTAATTTGGTCACAACAAACAAGGAAGTAGACTTGGAATTGACTTGTGAACCTACTAATTTAAGCAAAAAGCTATAGTGTTTAGGTCATGAACCCGTCAAGCTAAGTTTCTACGCTTCATTTAGAATCCATTAACATTACTAAGTTACATATATTTTTTAAAAATGGATTTTATTCATTTTGATTTTCATATCATTTGACAATGAATGGCAACTCTACAAATTTTTTTGTAATTCCAAATAACTTTAGCATAAAACCATTGTGTCATGTACATTATAAATATCTTTTAAACGACAACAAAACATAATCTCATCCAATTTTCTCCTCTCATACTTGCTTTATTTGTACAAAACTATCCATTTTGCTTACAATCCATACTCTCTTTTGACTATGACCTTAAAAAATTGCCATATCAACACCTCACCAAACAAACACACACTTAAAACCCAAGTTCCCTTTCCCTCCTTACATATAACACATAAATTTTCATATATTTATATTAAAACAACAATATACCCATGATTTATAATGTAAAACATCAAAAATAACTGAATGTCTAGTTTCATTTTTATTTATCAACTAAATTTTTATAATGATTAATCAATAAATTTAAATTTAACATAAAATTTACAATGTTATATTTGTGACTTATTATCTAAAATGTTGACAAGAAGGATGAGACCTTATATTATTTGTGAACTAGAAATAATTGTTAAATTTTTTATAATATAAAGTCCTAACATATTCTATAAAATATTAATTATACCTCACATGGTATGATATATCTGTGGGTATGTGAGTGACACCTAATACTAAATATGTTGACTAAAAGGACTCTAAAACGCTCCCACAAAACTCAAAATAATTCAAGTCTTTTTTGAACCTACTCTCTCTGTCATTTCTCCTTCTTCTTCTTATCTCTGAAATGGGGTCGGGCAGTAGTAGACTCGGGTCGGGTCAATCGTGTACGCGAGTCAGTCGCTGTTCGAAACTGCTTTCTTCTCTCGTCTGTGGCGGCTCATCGTCGCGTGAGGCTGCCGTCGAGGTATCGTTATCGTCGTTGAATTGATAGTCAAGTTACGAACTTTTTTGGTCTTTGGAAATCTATTCGTGTCCGATGGTCAGTTTGTGTTGAAGTGAATATACTAATTTTGTGGTTTTTGTAAATTCTGATTGTTTTTGAGAGGACCCTTTTGAAGTTTCTGACTTTTGGAGGTATTTTTTTTTTTTTACTGAAATCCGATGTATAATTTTATTAGAAGAGCATAATTTTATAAAAATTTGATTGTGGAAATTTCGATAACATAAATTATTGTTGAAACTATATGGAATTCTAGCCGGCAGTGGATATGGGTCCCTTGTGAGTAGTGAAATGAGGGGCAGACATATTGATTTTGTAGGACATAGATTCCCAGTTAATTATACGATTAGATGGTTTCGTTTGGGACAGGATTTTTTGGGCTTGGGAATGCTTCTATGTTTTTTTCAGTAGAATTTTTATTTATGGAAGGAGTATTCACTGTGGTATAATCCTGGCAAATAATAGTCCTCGTGTTTGAGATTGAGAAATGACAGTCTTGATCGTGATTGAGAAATAACTTATCTGTGCACTTTAGATGTTGGAAATTCTATGTTTCCCAGAAATTCGAAGCTCCTTGATGGTTCATGAGTAAGGCTGACTTAGTGTTTTACTTGCATTTTTTTTTTTTTTTGTGTGTGTGTGTGTTATCCTTATAGCCCTTACGTGGGGCTTCATTTCTCTTTCAAATAACTTATTCTGTTTTACATAGTTATTGATAGTATGGGTTTGAGCAAAATTGCAGAAGTTGGTCCTTTAGTGCATGAGTTTTGCTCTATTTTCTTTTAAATTTTTCACAATGTAAAGCAAAATATTTGTGGTTTCTTGCAACTTTCTGGCTCCACTGATTATCTAGTTTCCAACCTGTCCAGTAGCACTGTTTGATAGGGTGAATTGTGGTGATTCTTTCTCTTGGCAATTCTAGTATGAAGAACAGATGGTTGATATCTTAAAGTGATTTTCTGTAGATGGAAGATTATTCAGGTGAATATCTGGTTCGTTCTTCAGAACATTGTCGTCCTCTCATCAATGCTGTCCAAAACCGCTCAGGGGGATCTTCCTTGATCTCTAGTACAGGAACACGGCTCACAGACCCTGATACTGAAAATGGAATTTCATCTGGAAGCAATCTTGTAGCTAGTGAAGATGGTACGAGAAATGTTGAGAGTTGTGGGAGATGCTTGTCCAATAGTAAGGATTTAGTCTTTCCTCATCAGGTAAGTGCTGATTCTAGTCATCTAGAATCTTATAGAGCTAGAAGTAGTACTGCAGCTAGTTCTTCATTTAAAGAACAAGAATCTTCAGATACTGTCTCTGTAAATGATTCGGCTAACGAGAATGCAGTCAGTGGCATTGACAATTCAGTGGACAAAGGTGTGTCTCAGAACTCTCTTGAGCCAAGCAGTTCACATTCTCAAAGGCTTGGAGATTCTCATACTGATGGGGTCTCTGCTGAGAATCAGGCAAGTGAAGTGAGAGCTGTCCACAATTCTCGTTCTGATTCTGTTTCTCAAGTCTCTGATCTGCCAGTAACTTTTCACTCAGTTGGAGATGAGTCTGTTAGAGAGGCAATACCTGCAGGCTTAGGATTTCTTGTGTCCACTAGGGATCAGGATCGGGTTGATGGAAGCGTGATGCATGTTGATGTGGTAAGCATCTCTTCCAACATTTTGTCTCGGGGCAATGCTGATATAAATAACCGTGATGCCAGAAGGAATAGTAGGAGATTGTTTTGGGATGCATTTTCAAGACGCAGTTCTAGAAGGCTTACTGATTCTCCAACAATTGTTTTTTCTACGGATGATACTGAGGATGCAGGTTATCACGACAGATGGCTCCTTGATTTCAGTGGAGACTTTTTCAATGATGGTGTAAGAGGTGATTCAGGTTATCTGGGAAGTAGAATTCGCAGCATGAATGAGCGAAGAAGGCAATCGAGATCTGAGGTAATCTCTTAGAATACTTATGTTATAGAAGATTATGCTTTTGTTTACGTATCCAAGCTTGGTCTTATAATGGAGAGTAGCAAAAATATTTCAAAGGTTGGGGAATACTATAGCTGTATTCAGTTTTTTCTCCATATTTTAATATAAATACTTGGTACTAGTACATCCTTAATGTTGATACAGGTTTTATAGTAATCATAGTTTAAAATCATTTGAGTATCAGCTTTGAAGTGGGCTGGATTGTCATTTTAGTTTTTAGTGGATTGCAAATTATGCATAATGATTGATGTTTAGTTTTTCTTTCTCGTTGTGTTACATGAGTAACGGTAACTTTACACTGTCAGCATAGTTTCTACTTTGCAGTTAGTTTCTGGTGTTTTTACTTTCTGCCTCTTTGGTAATTTTGATTGTTTTTCTTGGCATTAATCGTCTCAGATTTGGGAAAGACTTCGGGCTGGCCTTGACGACAATGATCGGCAAAACTCTGTCTGCCCATCCGGACTCCACCCGGATGGTATGTGCTCATGTGAGTCATTAATGATGAGTGAGGATTCTGGTACCCGTGCAATATCTCGAATAGTCATGCTTGCTGAAGCTCTGTTTGAGGTATTTTTTAATTTGCTTGCATGTTCTTCACCAAACTTTTGTCATTGATTCATGTTTATTTCTTTATCATCTTTAATGGGCTATTACGTCTTTCCATAATATTTTCTATTTACATGGTTCCCAAAGTCATGGATTTGATATTGCCCAATAGGATGCACCTGGGAATGAGCATTGATCATACTGTATGAGCGTGCATGTCCTGGTCTTTTGTTTAGCTTTGGTATAAAATGTATGGATTGCATTTTGCTTCTAAACTGTTTTATTTCAGCTGATTTGTTTGTTCATATGATAAAGTTGAATATTTTTTTTATTATAATGAGGAATGATAAGTCATTTCCTCAATTGCCACTTATTACTTATTGACTTCTTTGACCAAACTAACATCAATCTTTATTATTTGGGAATTTTTAATTGCATGGTATGCAGCTTCATTTTAATCATTGATGTTACCACTCTGCATTGTACACTGTTCTATAACTGCAGGACATGATGCGGGGGGAGAATTTAGTATCCTTTTAATCACAGGCTAATAAAAATTAATACTGATTCAAATTGAGCTCCTCCGCTGGTTACTTAGCTTACAAACATGAAATTTACAGGTTTTGGATGAAATTCATCGCCAACCTGTGGCACTTTCGTTATCTATGGTCTCGCTTCCAGCTCCAGAATCAGTTGTTGACTTGTTGCCTCTCAAGAATCACATAAAGGCAGACAAAGTTGATGGCCGGGATGATATTGATCAGTAAGTTTCTTTTTAATTTAATCCTCTAGAGTGAACTGTATAGAGATCAGGTCAAATGAAATATCACATGAAATGTGTGTGCTTGAGGAAGTATGATGAAGTTTCAAACTTTTTCCTTATCTGTGAATGTATTGAGATGGCTAGGGTTGATCCCATTCTGTAGCTAGCATTTACATCTTCCCTAATAACATCCGTTTGATAGGTGTTACATTTGTCTGGCGGAGTACGAGGAGGGGGACAAAATACGAGTTCTTCCTTGCCGCCACGAGTATCACATGTCTTGTGTTGATAAATGGCTAAAAGAGATTCATGGGTATTGTCATTACCTTGTTCTGCATCTTTTAACTTCGTTTCTTTTATGCACAGGACTTAAAGCTACAGTATATTCATTTATCTTTTTTTTAACGGTCTATTCTCTGTCTGTCCTCTCTCTTCTGGTGCTTATAGGGTGTGTCCACTATGTCGAGGGGATGTTCGTCAGGGAGTTACCGAGTCTTCCAACTCTGAAATCCCTACAATTTGAAAGAATTGTACATATTGACGTACATAGTAACAGATTTTTGCTCTATAAATGTTGTATTTACTGCTATTGATTATATATGCACAAATATACATCTATGAATTTGATACTATGATATTAATCTCCATATTTTGTAGCAACTTTCTTCATGATACATAGGACTTTTTCTAGCATAGCTATCTGTCTAAGGAAATGAGATTTTGCTGCCTTATATGTTCCATCCTGTGGCTATTTCTCAGATTATCTTCTCAGATTATCTCTGGTCAACTCTTTGCAAATGGGAAATTAACATCCAAAGCGAGGGGTTGAATTACCTACATTACATATAACCCATAATACATTGTCACAGAATCAGTGAAGAACAACAGTGTTCTTCTAACGTAGAGTTTATGAAAACAAGTTAAACTGCAGAGAGTAAGCACAAATCTCTGCAATTACAGCCTACATTCAGAAGAGCATAGATTTGCATTAATACAGCTTACTTTCAGCTATTTCAACAAAGAAGAGCCATGTCCTGGGCTCCAGAATGGATTCTGGTCTTGAGAAAAGACTGATGCAGATCTCAGGCTGTTTCCATTTTGTCCATAGTAAAATTGGAAAGTAGGGTGGTTTTCAAAGGTATTGGAGCTGCTGCTACCGGAATATAAGCACCAGTGCGATCTTCGTTCCAAACTGGAAGCTTTTGCTGCTTAACTCGAAATGAACGATGATCCTGCTGCGCAAAGAGGTTTGGGGGACAATTTTCACAATCATCATCATCGTCAAAAGTTGTCCATCGCACTGAATTGTTGTTGTACTTCTCCCCAACTGCGTTTCGCTGCCTATCCTCCATTTCTCCCATATGATCCTTGAAATCTCTTTTCACCACGTCCATGAGAGCATCACCATGACGATCACACCATGACGATCACACCATGACCTTGAACATTCAGATAAAAAAAAGAAAGTTCGGACAAATTTTATTTACTTTTTTGAGTTAGGTCAATACATAAATTTACTTCTCCTAAAGTTAGTTTTGATTTTAAGCAGTGATTTTGAAGTCGTTGTTGCTCGTGGAAAACCGCAAGAAAAAGATATAAATTGACTCACTTTGGAAAGAACTTTTTTAGGTCAGCTTTGTCCGCAAGAAGCTTGGCGGAAATTGCTTCAATTTGTTGATGATCATTCCTGTTGGAAACCACATCATGCATAACATTAGGCAAAAAGGTTATAAACTAAAAAATGCTTCAATTTTTTTATCATTCCTGTTGGAAACCGCATCATGCATAACATTAGGCAAAAAGGTAATAAACTAAAAAATGCTTCAATTTTTTTATCATTCCTGTTGGAAACCACATCATGCATAAGATTAGGCAAAAAGGTAATATAGAAAAAGCCACCACAAATGTATCTATACACTCAAAAATGCTTACGAGAATTTCATATTAGGGTTTGTAGTGCCGAGTTCTGATTGAATTCGCGATGACTCCTCCTTTGTCTTGTCACATAAAACCTGCAGATAACAAAGTATTGTGTGTACAAATGAGATGAAGGTTTAAAATTATAACTATTTGTCCTGTGCAAAAAATTTTAATAATATTGGACCTTATCTATGAAGAAATCTGATGGTGCACCGTTTGAATGCAACTTCTTCTTAATCTCTCTAGCAAGCCTGCAAGATCCCAAATACGCTTCAGTGTCTGATCTTTCATTGAGAGGTAAAGGAGCAGTTTCATCCTCAGAATCATTTCTCTTCCATTTCTTGAGCCCTTCAAAACCCCATTGCCTTTTTGCTGATTTTGGTACTCTCCTCTCCTCTCCAAGTCAAGACCATTTTTTCACAACCATTTTGTCCATCTCTTTGCTCCCTGTGAAACAAAGTTCTAAAGGGTTTTCTCTTAGCTTTATCAATGCTATTA
>JAWDEX010000018.1:177395-207193 GCA_035221805.1 Trichilia hirta
AAATAAATTTTAATTACTAATAAATTATTAAAATTAAAAAATATATATTATAAACTCAAAAAATACAATATAATTTTATATACTTTATATAAATTGTATATGCTTAAATATGTATTATATATAATAAATACATAATATATATTCAAAATATTTGTTCCAAATATAAAAAAAATTTTAAAGAAAGTTGAAAATGGAAGAAAATATATTTTTTGTAATTATGAAAATTAAAAAAAAAAAACTATGTAATTATACCAATTCTCACTTTCTTATAATTAAACTTTCTTGAAATTAAACTGTGTAATTGAAGGAGCTCAATTACACAAATTACATTATTAATTGTGTAATTATGTGATTAAACAAACAAGTCAAAATTGTGTAATTATAACTAATTAAATAGTTTTTTAATTACATAATAGCGAAACAAATATGCTCTAGGTATTAAAATTTGTAAGGTAAATTATTTTTCACTTGTAGAAATTGCATTTTTTTTTTCTTTAATTGAAAAAGTTATGATATAAAAATGGATTAATTGCCTTGAATGATTTGCAACAATTTACTTTGTTGGTCGAGCAACCCATCATATTAAGTTAGAGATCAAAGAAATTTATGCTAATTACATAAATATGATTTTTAGTTATTTTAATTATTTTTAATAATATCAAAACTGCTTTCTGTTTTATGATTGTTATAGCATTTTTTTTTCTTTTTTCATTTTGGGAAAAGCAAACTCATTTTTAAATGCAGCTTAGTATAAACCAAAGAGAGAGTTATAGGGAGATGCAAACGAAACATAAAATTAATGTAAAAGCAACGTTCTATAAAGGCCTTGATTCAATCATTTTTACAATCAACATAATATTAACGTGCATTAACAAGAGCTATAACATGAATGAGAACCAAGAAACTACGTGTTCTCCAACGTTATTAACCAAAGTTACATAAGCTTAGAAGTCCCAAAGTCAATACGTCATTAGAGATGGTGTATACAAAGCTTTCGTGAAGTTGTATAAATTAGCAGTGATGATGATGAGGCGGGTGATGAGGCCCTGAAGGAGGAACATGGGTTCCTGGAGGAGGAGGGGGGTCATGGCGCGGAGGAGGAGGGCCTTGATGGGAAAGTCCAGGAGGCGGTGCTTGCTGAGGTGGTGGTTCATGGCGCGGAGGACTTGGCTGTCCAGGAGGTGGGTGGTGTGGATCATGAGGAGGAGGATGCATTGTTCTTGATATTTTTCTTCTTGTTGATGACTTCTTTTTGGTGTAGCGATTTGCAATTGTGAGAAGTAGTGAATTTATAGTCTGACCAAAGATAAGGTCTGTCATTGATTTGAGATATGAACATGGTTTTTAACGACTGCAAGTCATACTATGAATGCTCACCTAACATTCATAAAATTATCATCATAGATTATACATTTATTATCTCAGTGATTTTTGTAAGGAAATGAAACATCACCATATGGTACTAGTTTTGGATGGATCTAATCAATATCTCAAGTCTATTATGCCCGTGGAGGCTGAATTTTTTTGGCTTTATAGAACATTAAACATTTTATCACCGACTACAGGGATCCCACCCTTCCATTTTTAAGCTTGATAAATCACGAATTCACTCGTTGGAATATGTATGTAACACGTTCAAAATGTTTTTCTTGTTTAAATTTTAATGTGTAGTAAGATTTTATTAAATAGATGTCATGTAGGGGATGTGGCACAGTCGATACTACCCAAACAAGCAAAGGCACAGTGCCATAGAAGCCAAATATTACATAATTCAAGCTGGACATCATGTAATATTGTCGCTTACACTTGATTATTATTCGACGTCAATTTGATCAAGGGTAGTGGTAATGCGGTGGATGTTTAATTTCCTGGTTCCGGTGGTCCCAGCGGAGGTAAATGGGGCCCAAGCGGGGGAGGCTGATGAGGGGGAGAAGGTTCTGTATGTGGCGGACCTGGTGGCGGTGCTTGGGGTGGTGGCGGCTGATGGGGACCCGGTGGTGGAGGATTGTGCATGATGTTTTCTTCAGTGTTTTTCCTTCTTAGTTAAGCAGGAATCTGGATTTTGTTAGCTAATAAGTATTGAGTTGAGTGGCGAATATACATAGAAGCTTATTTTGAAATTTTTAATGACAGCATTGGCATTATCATTCGACTACAAGTCAAAATTCATGCCTTTATTTTGGTAGGTTTGCACCTAAAAATCTCGGAAATCTCTAGATGATACATGCATGGGTTGCACGTGATATGAATTGTCATACCGATAACTTCTTCACAATCGAAGTCAGACTCATGAAGGCCCAATAACCAAATATTGGGCCCAAATAGGCCCATTAATGTGACGTTTACCACTCTTTGACGTTCTCTTGACTTGTCTAGCTATCATTTTCCAATGTCATCGTAACCTCCGTTTTTTTCAAAAGATTTCCAAAGACTAATTTGGTCACAAGCAACAAGGAAGTAGACTTGGAATTGACTTGTGAACCCACAAATTTAAGCAATAAGCTTAAATGTTTAAGTCATGAGGGCATCAAGCTAAGTTTTTATGCTTTATTTAGAATCCATGAACATCCCTAACATCCCTAATTTATATATATATATATATATATATATATATGGATTTTATTCATTTTCATATCATTTAATAATGAATTACAACAAAATTTGTAAGATTTACAAGAGTTCACATCCAAATTATATGGCAAATCCCAAACAACTTCAGCACAAAACCATTGTATCATGTATATGTTAAATAGCTTTAAAGAACAACAAACTATATCCCATCCAATTTTTCTCCTCTTAAACTTGCTTTATTTGTACAGAACCATCCATTTTGCTTAAAGTCCATACTCTCCTTTGACTATAACCTAAAAAAATTGCCATATCAACACCTCACAAAACAAACACACTTAAAAACCAAATTCCCCTCCCTCCATATATAACACATAAATTTTCATATATTTTATATTTCAATGTAAAAAAAATAAATAAATAAAAATTTATTCAACAACATACCCATAATATATAATATAAAAAGTCAAAGATAATAGAATGAATAATTGTATTTTATTTATCAACTAAAATTTATAATGATTATATCAATAAATTTAAATTTAACATAAAATTCACAACAATATTATACATGAATATAGATGGATGGAAAGATATAGACGGGTGTATATAGAGATATGGGTCTGTGAGTGACACCTGCTGCTAGAAGGATGACGACAGAAAAGTCGAAAACGCTCCCACAAAACTCAAAATAATTGAACACTTTTTTTCAAAGCTCAAAGGAAAAAAGAACTGCTTCTCTATCACTTCTTCTTCTTCTTCGCTCTGAAATGGGGTCGGGCAGTTGTAGACTCGGGTCGGGTCAATCGCGTACCCGTTGCCACTGACTTTGACCAAACTGATATTAATCTTTATTGTCGGGAAATTTTAATTGCATGCTATGGAGCTTCATTTTCAGTATTTATGTCACCACTCTGCATTGTAAACTGTTCTATAACTTTGGGATACACATGATACGGAGGAGAATTTAGTATCCTTCTAATATCATGCTAACAAAAATTAATGATGATTCAAATTGAGCTCTTCTGCTGATTACTTAGCTTTGTTGTCACATGAAATTTACAGGTTTTGGATGAAATCCATCACCAACCTGTGGCGCTTTCCTTATCTATGGTCTCGCTTCCAGCACCAGAATCAGTTGTTGACTCATTCCCTCTCAAGAATCACATGAAGGCAGATAAAGTCGAGGGCAGGGATGATATCGATCAGTAAGTTTTTTTATAATTTATTCCTCTAGAATGAAGTGCGTATAGATCAGAAGACCAAATGAAATATCTCATGAAATGTGTGTGCTTAGGGGTAGGATGATTGAAGTTGCAAAATTTTTCCTTATCTGTGAATGTATTGAGATGGCAATGATGATATTGATCAGTAAGTTTCTTTATAATTTAATCCTCTAGAATGAAGTGCATATAGGTCAGACTGAATGAAATATCTCATGAAATGTGTGTGCTTTTAGGGGTAGGATAATTGAAGTTGCAAAATTTTTCCTTATTTGAGAATGTATTGAGATGGCTATTGTTTATTCCGTTCTGTCACTAGCATTTACATCTTCCCCACTTACATCCATTTGATAGGTGTTACATTTGTCTGGCGGAGGAGTACAAGGAGGGGGACAAAATACAATTTCTTCCTTGCCACCACAAGTATCACATGTCTTGTGTCGATAAATGGCTAAAAGAGATTCATGAGTATTGTCATTACCTCGACTTCTTTTCAATATTTACTTTTTATTTTGTTTAATGGTCTATTCTTTGTCTGTCCTCTCTACTGGTGTTTACAGGGTGTGTCCGCTATGTCGAGGAGATTTGTCAGGGAGTTACTCAGTATTCCAACTCTGAAATCCCTACAATTTGAAAGAACTGACCATATCGTTGTACATAGTTACAGATTCTTACTCTATAAATGTTGTATACTGCTATTGAATATATTTACTTATGTATCTATGAATTTGATACCATGATATTAATCTCCATATATTGTAGCATCTTTCCTCATGATTCAGTGTATAACTTTTCCTAGCATAGCTAGCTGTCAAGGAAATTAGATTTCGCTGCCTTATATGTTCCATCCTGTGGCTATTTATCAGATTCTCTCTCCTCAACTCTTTGCAAATAGGAAATTATCATCCAAAGCCAGGGATTGAGTAACATATAGAATCCTTGAAGAACAGTGTTCTTCTTCTTAAATAGTCAATGAATCTTTCCACTGAAAACAATTTAACAGCAGAGAGTAAGCACAAATCTCTCTGCAGTACATCCTACTCTCAGAAGAGCATAAATTTGCAGTAATACAGCCTACTTTCAGCTATTTCAACAGAGAAGAGGCAGAGCCATGGCGTGGGATCCAGAATGAATTCTGGTCTTGGGAGAAGACTGATTCAGATCTCAGGTTGTTTCCATTTTGTCCACAGTAAAATTGGAAAATGGGGTTGTTCACAAAGTTCTTGGAGTTGCTGCTACCGGAAGGATAAGCACCGTTACGATCATCGTTCCAAGCTGGAAGCTTTTGCTGCTTACCTCCAAATGAATGGTGATCCTGCTGAGCAAAGAGATTTGGGGGACAATTTTCACCATCATCATCATCAAAAGTTGTCCATCGCATTGAGTTGTTGTACCTCTCCCTTACTGCATTTCGCCTATTCTCCATTTCTCCTACATGATCCTTGAACTCTTTTTTCACCACATCCAATACAACGTCACCATAACGATCACACCATGACCTTGAACATTCAAAGAAAACCCAACTTCAGACAGATTTGAATTACTTTTTGCAGTTAGGTAAATACATAAATTTATTTCTTCTAAAGTTAGGTTTGATTCTAGTTTAGTAGTGTGCAGTCATTATTACTTACGGAAAACCACAAGAAAAAGTAAGACTCACTTTGGAAAGAACTTTTTTAGGTCTGATTTGTCCACAGGAAGCTTGGTGGAAATTGCTTCAATTTGATCATTCCTGTTGGAAATGACATCATACAAAAGATTAGGCCAAAAGGTAATAAAGAAAAGATCACTGCAAATGTATCTATACACTGGAAATTGCATACGAGAATTTCATATTAGCGTTTGTAGTGCCAAGTTCTGATTGAATTCGTGACAACTCCTTTTTTATATTGTCACCTAAAACCTGCAGAAAATATTATATGTACGAATGAGATGAAGGTTCAAAATTATAACTATTTATCTAGTGCAAAGAATTTTAATAATATTGGACCTTATCAATGAAGAAATCTGATGGTGCACCATTTGAATGCAACTTCTTCTTAATCTCTGTAGTATTTGGTCCCTCTCCAACAGGGCTTGAAACAAGCTTGCAAGATTCGAAATAAGCTTCATTATCTGATCTTTCATTGAGATGCAAAGGAGCAGTTTCATCCTCAGAATCATTTCTCTTCCATTTCTTGAACCCTTCAAAACCCCATTGCCTTTTTTCTGATTTTGGCCGTCTCTCCTCGGAATCTAGACCATTTTTGCCACCATTATGTCCCTCTCTTTGCTCCCCGTGAAACAAAGTTCTAAAGGGTTTTCTCTTAGCTTTATCAATGCTATTACCACCACCATTGCCCTTGATTGCAGCAGACTCATTTGGTAAGGTCTCCTGCATGAGGATTGATTTTGTTTCACTTTCGTTTTCCTTCAGTTGAGTATTCCAGAAAGGGTTTTCCTTGGAACACCACATATCATTCTTGTTATGTACACAGATTTGTGATTCAATATCAAAAATGCTCTTCTCATCTCTATGCTTTTTTTGGGATGATGCAATGCTAAAAAGTGAAGCTGCTTCTTTTAACTGCTGCTTCATTGAAAAGGAGTTGTTCTTTGACTTGTCTTTTGAATGCAAATTCTCTTTGTTAACCTGACATTTCTCATCCTTCAAATCAATGACTGACCATTCTTCTTCCGAATTCTCTTTACTTTCTTTTGGATTTGCAACAATCACATCTCTAGCCTCAATTTCAGCTCCTTGCACAGCCAATCTCTGTAACAATGGCCTCTTTGAATCATGGTACTCTCCTTCTGATATGCATTTTGCATACAGCAGCTCCTGCCAAAATCCCAAACCGAAAAACAAAATTTACTAACCTTCACTAAAGCTAACAGTTCAATGACGCAAATTTGACTGAATCTTTATAATCTATTTGAAAAATGAAAATTTATGACCCAAAAATGGAGGAAGAGGACTAAACAAATTGCACCAAGCACCCATAAAATTTTAAGAGCTGCCATATATGCATCAACGTCAAAAAAAAGGTACAAGTAATTACCATAAGAAAGCTTACCCTGACTAAAGCTAACAATTCCATGAACCTAAATTGACTAAATCTCTATGTTCTATCGCGAAAGTGAAAATTTCAAGGCAAAAATGTTGTAAGAAAACTAAAAATTTTAAGAGCTACCATATCTGCAACAACGTTAAAAAAAAAGGTGCAAATAATTACCATAAGAAAGCTTACCCTGACTAAAGCTAACAATTCTATGAACCTAAATTGACTAAATCTCTATGTTCTATCACAAAAGTGAAAATTTTAAGGCAAAAATGTCGTAAGAAAACTAAAAATTTCGTCGAACACCTTTAAAGCTTTAAAAGCCACCCATATCTGCAAGAACACCAAAAAAAATAAAAAAAAACTAACCTCAATTAAAACTAATAGTTCTAGTGAGCTAAATTGAGTTAATCTTCATATTCTATCAGACAAATGAAAACTTAATGGAATCATCAAACACCTACGAAGTTTCAAAAGCTAGCAATACCTGCAAGAAGACCAACTTGTCTCTCAGTATAACTGGTTGTTCTTGTTCAGCTGGAGAAGTAATGAGGGTTTCTAGCAAATTCGATCTAAAACCAGAAACTTCAGCTTCATCCAAAATCCCTTCTTTATGCAAACCCATCAAATTCAAAATCTGGTGGTAAGAATCCTGCTGCCACTTGAGATTATCAGACTGCAACTTCGCCAGCCGATGCTCTGCTGCTGTTAACCGCCTTTTCTTGAAGTTAAAGGGAAGAATCGTCTTGCAAAGAGAAGTGATGGAATCATGAAGCGAAGAATAGTATGTTGGTGTGTATGTATACACCATTTTCTTCGATTTTCTTCTGGTTCTTGTGAAGATTTCTCGATTCTGAAGGTTTTTGCTATCTGGGTACGTTTGCTGATTGTAGCAGTGAGTTGCCAGTGTGGTTTCGTAATTCTTTGGTAGATCTTTTGTCTGGAAAAATTGGAGCTTGATTTGTGTTTTATTGTAAGAAAACGCTAGAGATCGTTTTCACACTTTGAATTTTGGGGAAATCAACGGTTACTTGAAACTAGCCGTTGTGGATCGTGGAAGGAAAAAAGTGAAGTAATTATTTGAGGAATAACACGCTGTCGTTTTAGTTGGCACAGCCTTTCCATTCTATTACTAATTGTACCCTAAAGTACTAGATCAAACTGCATATAGAAATACTAAATTGTTATTTTAAAAAATCCACAAATAATTTAAGACAACAAAAATTTATAAGACACCTTACATTTTTTAAAAAAATATTATAAGAAAAATTAGCCGATAAAAATATAACAAAATCATATAATCAATGAAATTATTAAAAATAAATTATATGAATTATGAAATAACTAATGTAATTATGTCATGTCAATTTGTACACAAAAATTTCTATTTTTAGTATTAATTTAAAAATATATATAAATTACTGTGTCTAAGTTTTTGTTCTAATCATTTAAAGATTCATAAATTAACAATAAAAATAAAATATAAACCATATAAAATTTATCACTAAACTTGTCTTAATTATCCAATTTTTACGTTGGTTATGTTTAAAATTAGGATTGAGATATTAGTACTATGACCATACAACTACTACATTTATATAGTTTTAATTGAACAAAAATTAAAAAAAAAATTAACATTAGTTAAAAATAAATTAATCCCATTAATAATTAACATATTATTAAATATTTTTTATAATTTTATTTTTAAATATAGATAAAAACCGACAATAACAAACATCTACTTAATTTAAATCACAAACTTATCTAATCTTCCTTCAACATATTAATTGAATTAAAAATTAAAACCTTATATAATAGTGGATCCATATGTATTGTCTTTCATGAAAATGAGAACCATATCAATGTTCTGGCTGTATAGATTTTCCTTTTTCCTTTTTCTAATTGAAATTGAATTGATTGGAATTGGATGGAAAAAGTTACCAACCTTGGATTTGACATATTGTTGGTCCACTTTGATGACAAGTGTGGAACATTATTCACATGATAATCTAATTTTATGTGGGGAAAAATATAGGATAGATAGTGATCTCTAGTGCAATATGAGTCACTTGCTTTCTACTCTTCATTCACAACATTCAAAAGTACTTTTCATGGGTTTTTTATTAAGATTTTATTTAATATTATACAGCAATAATTCTTAAATTTTAGTTATTTTGAGATAAAAATTTTAATTATTATGTATTAATGTAGAAATATGTGATTCTTAATTATATAATAATGAAATTATTGTGATTAAATCTTTTATATCATTTGCCCGACGGATATAGTGCTGTATATATAAAATGATATCTCTATTTTTTTTTTCTGAAATTTTTAAATATAAAATGAAGTTTTAAAACATGAAGTCTTGTACATCCATCAAATCATGAAGCCTCAGGCCTCCATCCCATGCTAAGATATTGACAACAAAGATAAACATTCCATACTAAAAAAGATAGTTTATTGGCACACTCAATGACAAAGCAACAAGCATTACTGTCTCTTTCTCTAAGAAACTCGTCATAAAATTTTTGAACACATAATTTCCATCATATTAAGGTTTTATTCCTAATTTTGAATTTGAAGTTACAGCTGCTGTGACATGAAATTTTCTTGAGCTGCTGCCGTTTGCAAGATTTCCATTCTGCAGCAAGGGCAATGAGCATTGCTTTCTAGCCATGGGACCAAGCACCTTGTATGAAACCTATGTGCACATGGAAGATGCACCAGAGTCTCACCAATCCTGAACCTTTCAAGACAAATTGCACACTCTTCTTGCTCACAAGATTTCCAGCTTAACTTGGACCAGCTAAATCTCTTTGAACTACTCTTTTTGGATCCAAAAATTTCTCTATGTAACTCCCTGGGTACCGTATATTTCTTGCTCTCCTTACCATTTGTCCTGATTGTGTGCAAATAATTAGCTTCTGGGTATCTGAAGAACTAATAGATTTCAGTATTCTGTGTGAAAAATGGGAAATGGGAAATTTGTATTACCTCTTGGTCTCTGATATCCTTTGTGTTCCGAGTCTTTTATCTAATCTTTCTTTAGCTTCTCTAGCTATTCCTCCAAGCTTTTCATCCTGAGATGCCTGGTTCACCATGCTTCTCTGCTGTTCAATTTTTTTCTGTCTCTCAGATTCTTAATTGAAATTGTCATAGTAAACAAAATTTAAAAAAAAAAAGAAGTTAGAAAATCTCTGAGAAAATTACCAGAGAAGAGAAGGAGTAGTGATGGGATTCATGGTTGCTTCTATATAAACAAAAAGAAGATCTTCTTGTGCTGGAATTAGCAGAAATAGTTGGTGAATCAGAATAGCCTCCTCCACTTTGATGGAACCTTCTTCTTCTTGCACATTCAACTCCAGGAAGCATTCCAGCCATTGCAAACAAAACTCCACAGGAAAACAAATGAACCAAAATTCTTTCTTCAACCTATATGATTAATTGTTAATTTTTGAACTAAGATAGAGATCAAACCAAACCCATGTAGAGAAAAACTGAAAAAGTTTACAATTATTTATAGATGATTGAAGAAAACAATTAAAACACGAGAGAAAAAGGTTTCAATGGTGCTAGTGGTGAGACAGAAGAGGGTCCACTCCGTTGATGATCACAAAAACGAACACAAATCTCAATCATTGTAAAAGGTAAAGAGGAAGGAAACTTCAGGGTAATTTACATGTTGATTACTCATTTTCATTTTATTTCCTTACTTTGATTATCAATAATAGCCAGCACAGCAAAAGATTCTTACAAGAAATTAAGAAGAAAAGGAGGCAGTTGCTGGTGCGATGCCCGTGATTGACCGAAACCAAAACCTCTTCTTCCACGTATAAATGAAATGAAAACTGTGTGTGGATTATATGGCGCAACGCTTTATCTTGAACTTATGTGCAGGAGAGGTGGATTTGTTTGTTTTCGGAGAAAATTCGGATAAGAGAAAGAGGAAAGGGAGTTTTAATTTGATTTCATTTTGAGTGTGTAATTCGGTGTATACTTGGTTTGGTTTAGTTCAAGTTATATATATATATAGTGTGCTTGTGAGTCTGTGTGCGTATAAACTCACCCCATATGGTATAATTTAATTATGTTATTTTAAAATAAATTAGTAATTTATTAGAGTATCATATTTTGTAAAATTAGTTATCAAAAAATTAGTATCATTTATAGGATAAAATTAATGTGAAAGCGTTATTATTATATATCTTATATTTTTTATGAGAACAAAATGAAATAATAATAATAATAATAATAATAATAATAATAATAATAATAATAATAATAAAATTATATCAATGAATAATCTTATGCAAATTTTATTCGTATACACAAAAAACGAATATTATTGCTGTATGTTCGTATGTATTATTTTATATTTATTCTAGTGAAAGCTGCAACATATCATATGACAATAAATATAAGATTATAGGATTTATAGGAATTTATAATTTTAATATTATTTAAATTATTATAATAACAATATTAATCTTAACTAAGCAAATTGAATAATATTTATTCTTTAGGAAATAAACTAAATTAATTTGTTATTTTTATTGCAGAAACATGAATTTAAGATATCAATAATTTATTATATATATAGAATTTAAAATAGATAATTATATAATACTTAAATTATTTATTTTTAAGAGAGCTACTTAATTGATTTAATTTATTTTTAAGAGAATTATTTAGACTCTGAAAATATTTTCCTGCCAAAGTATCTAAAAAATGATCTCAATCATGTGATTGTGAAATGAAAATGATATTGAGGATTCAGAGAATCATTTTTCTTCTGGTTGTGAAAAAATATTTTAATCAAAAGTAAATGAATAAGGTGATTGAGATATGACAAAATATGTTGAACGTTTCTGATCTGGCCATCACTTTGTCTACATTATATTATTATTAGAATTAATTAATTAAAAAATAGGAGATTTCTTTGTTTGAAAAGAAATAACTTTTTTTTTGAAGGTTCTATGACTGTTACATGTGGGAAACAAAAAGCAATATATTTCCTTGTATCTCTCCATTCAATGACTCTTCATTATTTTCTCTAAATTAAATTTAAATTAAAAAAAGTAAATATTTTTTTTTTATGTTAATATTTATTTTACCTTCATTTTCAATCCATAATATTTTTTTATGAAAGAATTTGACCATTTTTTTCAAAGATTTTTTAGTTGGAGTTAATTGATGAGTCAGATTTTAAATTTGTAGAATTGAATGGTCTAAGATATTACATAGAGTTGTATCAATGTCAAGATGCTTGAAATTTATATACTCTAAAATGTCATAGCTTGTCAACTGATACAATTCTGAGGAGATAAAAGAACTTTCTCATAGATAATATTATTGCTTCACATGGTGACAGTTTACTGGACCTGGTTTCCTTGGCTGAAGCAACCCCCCACCCCCTGCAACATTTTTCAATGTAGTTCAATAACAAGAGGTTTTAATTACAATCATTGTAGAATTTATAGAGGAAGAAAGAATCCTGACTGACTCCTAAGGTTTCAGACATCCCATTTGGCAACAAATTACTACAAAGAGCATATAGCAGGTGCTGAATATAAGAATCATTTATGTAAATTATTAGAGCTTAATACTATTGTTTTGGTCTTTCCTTAGTGACTTAAGATTTGGGTTAAACAGTATTTTAATATAGTATTAGTGATTTGTGTTTATTTTTATTTTCTTTTATTTTCTTTTTGGAATTTTTTTCTCTTTTCTATTTCTGTGGGTTTTTTGTATAAACATTCTATTTATTAAAAAAATAATTTCAAGATTTTTTATAAATACTTTCAAAGCCATAATTTCAATACAAGATTTTTTATTACTTTGATGAAATGTAAATACTGTATGCTAATTTAAGTGTCTTAAAGTGAATGTCTATAATAAAAATATTTATTTTTGTAAAAATTTTCACAAATAATCTTAGAAGATATTATTTGGTTTAATATTTTATGATCTCATGATTTTACACATGAGACTTGTAAATTTAAAATACATTAATTAAGTGAAGGAATATCACATTATATATATTACACTGCAATACAATATTCGTTCATAACGGAAGGATATTTTTCAAAAAAGAAATTGAGGTTGTGTTTCAAATCTTTTAATTTTATAGAGCAGGTACAGTGTATGATTAATTAGCAATAATAAAACTTAAAACAGAAAAGCAGGGAATTATATGATTATTTTAAAACTTTCACAAAATTACAATTATATCGCCAAACGTATATATATATATTCGAATAGTCCTAATTCCTCACTCTCTTTTTCCCTCTCTTTTCGTCAATTCAATTATCTTCAACGGTAAATTACGACCGTCGCCACTTCCACCTCCACCTCAAACACAGACTAAGCAGTGTCTCTTATCAAAATGGATGATAACCGAGGGAAACCTTCGGTAAGCTACTCTTATTGCTTCTCAAATTTTTAGATATGTCAGAAGATTTTATTGACATTATTTATTTTCTCCTCTTTCTTTATCATTTTTCCCTCCCTTTTCTTTAAAATTTAAACTTTATGGTTTTTAGGTCCTGTATGCTTTAAAGGTTCGATTTTTTTGCTTTTCTGTTCGTGTATTTCCACATTGTAAAACTATTTGTAATTATTTTTGTTTTTGGGCTTCTTGTGAAGCTGTGACTAACGGGAAAATGAATAACTGAATGTTAATTTTGATTTTTACAATCTTTTTTGTAGTTCAAGTTGAATTCTGACTTTTCATTTTCATTTTTACTTGTTTTTTTAATGTATGTTAGTTTGTACATTTTTCATTCGTGAACTTTGACATTGGAATGTTCAGATTAAGGTTTAATTTTGTTATTTCATTTGTTGTTCAGAGGGGTTCTGCGACTGATTTTTCAGTAGAGCCATCTGGAAGTGACGGCTCTGAGGCATATCTTAATGGCTTGAAGTTGGAAGAAGCTAAGGATGAAGGATCAAATGATGAGAGAGCAGAGGACCAGGGAGCCGACGATGACAATAGCCCTGAAAGCAAGAGGTATTTTTTATGTGTATCCATTGGCGTAATCTTTTTGGGTGAGACAAATTTTTGGAAAATTTAGAATCTTTTGAATGTTAAATAATAGAAAGTTTTAAATAATTATCTTTTTGGAGGAAAAGATGACAACAACTGATGTCTATTAGGAAAAACATAAAATTAGGGGATCTTATCGTGTGACATTTTCTATTATTTCTCTTACAAATTCAGTTTATGAACTAATTTTCAGGGAAAAAAGGCGCAAACTGGAGAAATTTGGAAGCAAGTCCAAACATCAGGAATCCGTGTTTACGGAAAATCTGGAACTAAAGATTGGTAAAGTTTGTGATATAGTTTGATGTGTTTCACTTGCAATTTAGTTTGAGCGCTCCAATCGAATATGCATCTTTTCGGTTTCGATATCTCCTTGAAATATTTTTGGAAAGGAAAGAACTAAATGTTTGTGAGTGAATCATGCAAATTTACCCGTTGTTTGAGGTTTACTTTTGCTTCGGTTTACAACTTTTGAATGGTTCGAAGTGTATTTGACATTTTACACTATGCCGAAGCAACCTTCAAAAAGAACGTATGTAAAAATGCAGTATCTTATGGAGGGACGTCTTCTGTTTGTAGGGAAAACGTCGAAAGAACAATCTAGTTCACTATTTTAATGCATACCTAAGGTATTATTCTTTTTGACATCGCCAACAGCTAGGTTATGGAATTATATGTTCCGGTTCATCTCTTTGTTTCATCCTTTCCCATATATGTGGCTGAGGCTAATTTGCTATAAATAAGATATCGATCCTAATGTTGTTGAATTAAATTAGATATTGAAATTCCGGAGCATTCATCCCCAAACATACAAAATAAAGATTGGAATGGTCGTCACGTAGCATGTCTTCATTGCTTTTGACTGGATTAACAATATGCATATGCAGGATCCAAGTACTGAGAAAGATGAACCTTTTAGATTGCGTAATGAAGAGACCAAAAAGTTGTTAGATGATAGAAAGCTGTACTTGGTGCTTGACCTTGATTATACACTGCTTAATTAAACTCAGCTGGGGAAGTTGTCCCCAGAGGAGGAATATTTGAAAAGCCAAACAGATTCTATGCAAGGTAGGTACATGCTACACGCTAGTAGCCTATTTATCTATTTTTGGTGTTGTATAACAAAGCAACAGGACTGCACCACAAGTAAGCTTATTTCTGGAAAAGAATAGAACACATTGCCCGTAAGAAAGGTCTTGGTCTAGCAAGTTCATAAGAAAACTTAAGTTACATTAAACCAGTGACAATATAATACTCAGCATCAGCTACACTTCTGAAGAATGAGGAGAATTAAGGGAGTTTAGTGTTGATAGGGAGAACCAGTACCTCCCGACGAATGCTTTATTTACAATCTTAAGGAGGCATGAAGTATGTTTTTACTTTCATTCAGTTTGTTTTTTGCAATCAATATGTGTATAATTTTCTTTACGTGATATATTTCAATGATCTTTTTTCTGTTTTCAAATATGGATCTTTAAGTGACTTTTTCTATTTGTTGAACTTTGGGTTCCAAATATAATGAAATGGGTAGATTTTTCAGAAGCAGGCCTATTTGTGTTGGACAGCAAGACCATGATGACAAAACTAAGGCCCTATGTCCACAAATTTTTGAAAGAAGCAAATCAGATGTTCAATATGTATGTATACACCCCGGGTGGAAGACCGTATGCATCAGAAATGGTTAAAAGAATTGATCCTCATGGGGAGTATTTCAGAAATCGAGTGATTTCTCAAGATAATACCACTCAGAAACATCGGAAAAATCTTGATTTCTTGCCTGGCCAAGAAAGTGCTATCTTGATCCTTTATGACTCAAAAAAAGCGCATTGTAATCAGCTAACTTTTTATATCTGCATGAGTAATTAATCATCACATAAATATGATAAGAATTGTCATCATTGCAAATCTGTCCCAAGATAGACTACTTCATGGGAGCCCAATTTTTTGTGGCGGCATTAATTATGACATTTTTTTCTTTTTCTGTTCTTTCGTTTCTTGGCGGTAATCAAGAGGGTCTTCATTTTCAGCTTCATTGCCAACACAAAATGAGTATATATTTGTTGAAAAATACTTGATTTTCTATTTTTGAAAAGTATTTTATTTTCTTTCCATCTTCTTGGAACATTCAGTTTCTTTAAAGGAACTAATGAACATTTAAAACCTTTTTATGTTGGCACCCACTGCTTTAGGTATGGCCGGAGCATAAGGACAATTTGATACTGATGGAAAGATATCTTTTCTTTGCTTCAAATTGTAGTTGATGTGGCTAAAAATATAAATCTCTTTCTGAGTTGAACGATGATGAAAGTGAGCTTGATGGGGCACTCGCATCCATTCTTAATGTTCTTGAGCATATTCACGCAATGTTCTTTCACGTATGTCCCTTTTCCCAAACATTATTGATAAAAATTGATAGTTTCTTTTCATATGCTTGACTCTACTAATTGGAACCTCGATGTAGGAAGATCATGCCAGCAGAGATTTAAGGCAGGTAAGATATTTCTACAATAACTAAAAACAACCATTATAACGTAGGTTTAGTGGGTTCCTTACATATGAAATTCTTATTTACCATCCTCTTTAATCACATAACTCTACTAATTGCAGCGAGTCTGTTTCCTTGTATTGCATTTCGATGCTGTTAGCATTTTAATACTTGTTTTAGTGGTGATAATATCTCACATCGTTTGTGCCATATTTATCATGATCTTTGACATTTATCATGTCCTGCTTTGCATTTGCTGAAAAGGTTTAAGAAGCAAGTCTTGAAGGGATGTAAGATTGTCTTCAGTTCCTGGGGTGATAGTCACCATCTCCGGAAAATGGCTGAGCAATTAGGAGCTACATGCTTGAAAGAACTTAATCCATCTGTAACACATGTAGTTTCAACCAATCGTAAAACTGCAAAGTCTGCTTGGGTACTAAAGGAGAACAAGTTTCTGGTTAATCCGCAGTGGATAAAGGAAGCAAAATCTTTATGGCAAAGACCAGCAGAAAAGAATTTCCCTGTGGAAGTCTTGAAGGGTTGTTAAATTTTCTTCAGCGGAATTTTTCCCTCTGATTTCCTTGTTGATGGTTACCATGTTTGGAAAAAGGCTGAAGTATTAGGAGCTACCCATTCCACAGAACTCGATCCTTACGTGACACATGTAGTTTCAGCCGACTGTAGAACTGAAGAGTCCTGTCTGGCACTGAAGGAGAAGAAGTTTTTGGTTAATCTAACTGTGGATAGAGGTTGCGAAATCTTTATGGAAAAGGCAACCTGAAATCAAGTTCCCTGTCGATGTCTTGAAGGGGTGTAAAATTGTTTTCAGCGGCTCTATTCCCACCGATTCTGAGACTGCTGGTATTCAGGATATGGCTGAGCAATTAGGAGCTACACGGTTAACAATATGCGATCCGTCTGTAACC
This sequence comes from Trichilia hirta, assembly GCA_035221805.1. Taxonomy (NCBI): domain Eukaryota; kingdom Viridiplantae; phylum Streptophyta; class Magnoliopsida; order Sapindales; family Meliaceae; genus Trichilia; species Trichilia hirta. Next base: position 194,684 of record JAWDEX010000018.1, read on the forward strand.
CGTTTAGTTTCAACCAATCTGAGAACTGAGGAGTCTTGTTGGGCACTGAGGGAGAAGAGGTTCTGGGTCAACCCAGGGTGGATAACGAACACAAAATCTTCATGGCACAGGCAACCTGAACGGAACTTCCCTCCGGAAGTTTTGGAGGGTTGTAAATTTCTCTTAAGTGGTTTTAATCCTACCAGTTCTGAGACTGATAGCCTTAGGAATATGGCTGAGCTATTAGGAGCTACAAGCTTAACACAATGCGATCCATCTGTTACTCATGTAGTTTCAACTGATTGCAGAAGTAAGGAATCTGCTTGGGCACAAAGGGAGAAAATGTTTTTGGTTAATCCGCGATGGATATCAGATGCACAATCTTCATGGAAAAAGAATCCCGAAAAGAAGTATCCCGTGAAAGTCTTGAAAGGTTGTAAAGTTCTGTTCGGTGGTCTTGTTCCCACCAATATTAAGACTGATAGCCTTCGGGAAATGGCTAAGCAACTCGGGCCTACATGCTTCATAGAACTTGATTCATCTTTGACACATGTAGTTTCAGAGAATCCCAAAACTGACAATTCTCTTTGGGTACAGAGAGAAAGAAGTTCTTGGTTAATCCGAGGTGGATTGAGGATGCAAAATCATCCTGGAAAAGGCAACGTGAACAGAAGTACCCTGTTGAAGATACAAAACTTGATGGGTAAAATATCTTCATATCTTCTCCCTAACTTTGTTAGATTACAGAAAACTGAGAGGATTAGGCAAATCCACCAGTTTTCAGTAGGATCAACACGAGACTTAATATTACTTGATAAAAAGAGAATACAGTTGACTTTTTTTCGGCAGAACTTACAAATCATGGGGCAGCATTTTGTATAATAACTCTCTTTGTCTTTGATATATATGCTAATCTCTGTGTCATTACTGCCACGAGTAGTTAAATTGTATACTCTCCTATTAGAAGTGTTTAACAATGCAGTTTAATAGCTATAATTAATTTACTTTTTATTATAATGCAATTATACTTATACCCCTAATGAAAATTACAAATTCATCCACCACCTCTCAAATGATCGTATCTTCCCCAAATCCAGCCTCAAACTCTAACCTCTCCAACCTCGACTTCCTTAAACTACTCCACTTTCTTCTCCGCCATTTCTGTTCCTTCCTCTGCTTCTTCCCATTTATAATCAGTTTCCTGAAATCACCATTAAAATTTTTAATTTTTTTTTTTGGGGATCTCTCTTTGTATACTTTTCGTTATGGAGGAAGGAGAAGTGCCAATATCTCCAGCTTCATTCAAGCAGAAGTTGAAATCTTCTCTTACCCTTTCCTGTTGCATACACAATTCCCGCCACAGCCACTGTGACCACCATCAGCATCATGATGAAATACCAACTCCTAACAGCAAGCCAACGGCTAGGCTTGTCCGAACATCATCAAGCCATCAACATCATCATCATCATCATCACGACTTCCCAGAACTTAAAGACAAGTGTAAAAACTTCATTTCCCGTATGGGTGGGGGCAGCGGTAGGCCAAGACACATCCGCAGACATTCCTCTGCGGATTTCAGATACGATGCTTTGAGTTATGCCCTAAATTTTGATGAAGGTTCTGAGGACAAACGGTTGGACGAATATCCATTGAGAAACTTCACGTCGAGGTTACCCCCGTCTCCGACTGGAGAGATTAGGGCTTGTACTTCGTAGTTTTTTCATTGGTGTTTCTGCATGGATTTTGTTTATCGAAAAAAAAAATTGTGTTGATGGTTTTGTATAATTCGTTAATTATTCGAATTTTGGACTTATGTGATAATTTTAATATATTGTTGACAATTTTTTGTAATTTCTTTATTGAATTGAAGGCAATAAACATATATATATCCTTTATTTCATTACTACTCCTTGTTAAGCATTGTTAATACTTAATTACTTAATAAAATATTAAATATTAATAGTTTAGCTAATTAATAGTAATGATTATAGGAATGAACAATGGTCATGTGTTCATCCCTTTCCCCAGCATTAGGGAGTCCCATATGGCAATAAAAACAAAAGCACTGAATTTCCGGATGCATGCTCTGCACAGTGCATATGTTGTGTATATCGTACATAGGTGAAAAAGTCCATGGTGCCCATGTTGCATCTGCCTAGCGGGAGTCTGCTCACGTTTCCTTCCTCTTGTTGTCTCGTCGTTGCTGCTCATTTCCTGCTGCTTCTTCTTGTTGCTGTTGCTGCTCGTTTTCTTGTTGCTGTCCATTCTGTCGGCGATCATCATTATCGTCAACGTCACTGCCTTGGTTCTCCATTAATTTCTCTCTTGAGAAGAAAGTAAAACAGGATCTTAATTGTCACAAAAATGTTTGTTCTTATAAATTGCTTGTGAAGGAAAATGTGCATATATATAGATAGCAAACATATGAAACTTATGAAGGGTTATGCATAAGAAAATTATGAAAGAATAGGTGAAGAATTAAATTACCATGACATGGGAATACATGTTTGGCCATTAAGTTTAATCAAGAAAATAAATTAAATGGGTAATTTTTATTTTCATTAATTAATTTTAAATATTTTAAAAATACAAAATAACAAGTAAAAGAATGGTAAATTAGATGGTGTATATATTTGTCTCATTATCAACTAAAATTTTAATTTTTTAAAATGAAGGGTAATTTTTATTTAATTCTCTCGTTATTTTCATTAACATCAATTTAGAGTAATAACACATGAAGTAAAATAATATTTTTTTAGTACTCCTCTGTATTTTTGAAATGACTTTGTTTAAGTACTTTAAACCCTTGAGAATGAGTAGTTTTATTCAAACCAAATATTTTATTTTATGTAATTATGTTTATTAACAGTTCGTTTAGTAATGCTTTTGAAAAGTAATAGCCAATATAATTTATTAAATACTCAATTACCTTTTCTAATAAATAATAATTTATTAGCATAGCAATAATAGTTTATTTCATAAGCATCAACAAAATAATAACAATTTATCTCAAACTAGCTTTAAATTTTAATATTAATCGGAATTTAAACAATAAAAAACGTTCGACAATATTATTATTGCTCTATTGAATACCTGTTAATTCAATCTATAAAATCTTTTATTGTGATAGAATTCTTGTAATGATAATTAAAAAAATTATACTCCTGTTATTTTGTTGAAATCAACCAACTAATTATTTTTGTTTAGAACTTTGCTGATCAAGACAATAATTGTATAAGATTTATTAAATAAAGTTTTACTAAAAATGATTATAGCTCGATCGCACATACATGCATAGACTATTTAAGACCATTCGTAATTTAGCCCAAATTACACAACTAATTAAGCCAATTTTTCAATCACGGGCAATAAACTGATGAAGAGCCCACAACTCATAAATGTAAACAAAAGGTAATTTTGTAAGATAGAATATAAAAAGTGAAAACATCAAATTGGATTAGCACGTCAATTTTTATCACCCAAATGCCCTACCTATTTGCTCAAATTGAAAATGATAACACAAACTTGTAGAATTTTCAAATTAGTCCTACTCAAATTATTATAGGGAACATATCTCGTATACCCCACAAATTGGGTAGTCAAGTCAACAAATCTCCAAATCCAACTTAAGGGTTGATGTAAATAACATCTACTTATTTAATTTTAATTGGCATTTAATGATGTTCACTAATGCATATTTGGGTTAGAAAAGTAGCCATTGATGTCATTATCATAAATTAAATTAAATTTTTATATATGTATTTATTATTTGATATGTTTTTCATTTTCATAGTCATCATCATCATTTGCTGTATTTTTAGAATTATATTTAAATTTAATAGGCTTTCATTAATTTAAGAATTATGTATTATAATTTGCTAATATTCTTGTAACAATGAATTTAAGACCATCTAATAATACATGAGTAGTATGTTTATGCATGTTAAAATAATTAAGAAAATCAATTGCCAATTTTCAGGAATCTTACAAAACAAGAAAAAGAAACTATATCAAAAATTTAGATTGTTAATTTTTTTTTTCTTTTTAATTTTTCCTGCTGACAAAAAATATTATTAAAGAAGGTATTTTTAAAAGCCCAACACATTAATAATTGGGCCTCAATATAGAAGTGTTTGAATCATGAATTCACAAGCCCATCATAACTCATAAATGTCAGCAAATGTTGTAAGGAGATCCATTCCATAGAATATCCAAGAGAGGAAAAACGCATTTTCATTCCTAATCCTATAGTTCAATAAAATATTAATTTAAAAACAAAACAAAAAAACTCTGAAACATCAATTCAAATCATTTAAATTAATATTTGAGGTTTGAAAAAATTATTTTTTAAATTAATAAAATAAAAAATACATATTAAACGAAACTTTAAAGATGAAAATGTCATTTTCTCCGTAAATTAAGAAAAAAAAAAAAAAAAAGAAGGCTTTCCGTTGAATTGGCACATCAATCTTTATCCCCAAATGCCCTAACCTATACTATCTTATACTATTTGTTTGAATTGAGAAATGACAACACAACTACAACATTGTAGAATTTTCAAATTATTATTTGTGATATCTTTTTAGGGAACATATCCCATATGATCCACGAATTTGGGATTAGTCAAATCAATTAATCTTATGAAAAAGAATTAACTTTCCGGTTGTTGCAATGCAATTTGTTTAATCTTAATCAGTGTTATTGATGCTGGCTAATATGGGTAATTTATTAAATACCTTACACAATTATAAATACAATTGTTTAAACTCTTATATTTAAATTTAACTTTATAAATAAAAAATTACAAATTCAATATAGTATCAGAAGCAAGTAAACCTTAGGTTTTGAGTTCAAATCTCTACAACACCAAAAATTAAAAAAAAAAATTATTTAAATTTATGTGACAAAATCTATTAAAAATTGGACTTAAAGAAGAAGTATACAAATATAAATATAATTAATTGAACTCTTATTTTTAAACTTAAATTTTTAGATAAAATGAAAAATTCAATAAACTCTTGGATAATAATTTTATTGTGAACATATTGCATTGAATTTATGATATTACACCATATAAATTTTGTAGAAATATAACAACTTCAAATGATTATTTAAATTTTTTCGTTAATAAAAAATAATTGCAGTATATATAGTGTATTTGATTTTGTTAGTATCAAATTTTATATAATAATATTTATATTAAATAATTTTTAATAATTACATACACATGTAAAATTTGATTTTCAAGTGATGCTCACATTAAAATTAAAGAAAATTTTAAATTGTATTTTTTATAATTTAATATTTTTTAATATTAAATTAGTAACTTATATTTGAAAATTGGATTGACATTTAAAATTATGCTAACGGTCGTAAAAAATAAACAATTTTTGTAATTCTTCTATTAATTTTGTAAGTCTAGTCTATAATTTATCCACGTATATAAATATACGTTCGAAAATATAAAATTTTGTATTTTCTTATTATTTTTATAATAAAATTTTTTTCTCTTGTAATTTTTTTATATATAGCAAAATTTTTTATGTAAATTTTGTATTGATTTATCGTTTATTACTTTCTTAATCTTTCATTATTATTTATTTTTATTTAATCTTTTATTTTTTGCACAATATTTAAAAATTAAAAATATTCTTAAAAATCAGCGTTGAAGAGAAGTTATAGTAAAATGGCAGTAGTCTAGTAAAGTAAAGTCAGGATTTCATCATATCTTTAATTCTTTTCCAAAAAGCTTATAATAATTCTTTTAATAAACTTGTAGGGTTACTACTAAATTAACCCTCAAGTTTTAAGAAAATAACAAATTGATATGTATTTTATATATTTATAATCTAATAATCCTCAGCACAAATTTTGATGTTGTTTAATAACCATTTAAGTCCTTGCAAGGACTATATTATTATATTTAAAGGACTAGATTGTTGTTTTATTAAAATTTGGGGACTGAATTATTATTACTTCAAACTTTTATGGGCATAAATCTTTGAAATTTTGTCTCACATAATTAAAAAGAGATTAAAAAAAAGTGGTTTCCATGAAAGGTAAAATATTAATAAAAATATAACGTGCTTTGTGGGTTATTACTAATAAGCTTTGACTCTAATATTGGATGCTTTTGCAGAAACACTTTCTCCACTTTTGTTCATTTATTTATTTATTATTCAAATAAAATTATTAAGAAAGTTGAAAACCCCGTAAGCCAGAAGCTTACCGAAACCAACTACCAATCGTTTCTGTGTAATTAAAAATAGCAACCAACTAAAAACCTTGATTTATGGTTTTATTATAAATTAAATAATATAAATTATGGAAAATGGAAACACCCTAATGAAAGTGAAACATTCAATTCAAATTAAGAGATAAAAAAAGGGAAAATAATAAATTATTTTGCCAATATGTTTCATGTTTGATTATATATTTTGGTAAATTGGATTTTAGAAAACTAAAAAAAATTATAATTTATCTAAGAATAAAAAATCATACTTTTATTGTTTTTATTTTAATTTTTTGAAAACTTTTACTTATGCATACTCATTATTATTTTTTTATTTTTATAAACTTTAGTTCTAATATTATGGTTATAAGTAATAATAATTGCTTAGTCATTAAGCATATAATTTATCTATTGATTTACCTAACTTCCCATTAAAAAAGCTGATTAATATTCTAATTTGCTTTTTTCCTCGAATTTTCATGATGGATTAATTACCAATCTTGCATTAAATAATGAAATCCTCTTAATTAATCTTAGTCCCAAGTTGAAAAATTTTGAAACCTTCATCCTTAAGGCACCCAAGCTAAGTGATTTAATTGTTAAGATAAGGAATAAAAACTAATTAGGCCTACCAGTCAACAATTTTTCCATCGAAGACTTCTGGTGGTTAAATACATCTTCTTCTTTTATTACTATAAATACTATGGCAAAAATGCTAGACCGATGCGTTATGACTCTGCATTCAATGGTTTCCATTCAAATTTTAACCAATTTTCTTGCATTAAGACTCCATTTTGTTGCATTTAAAAGGCACCCACGATATAAGATTAATGACCCATTATTATATTATAATTGTAACCTCTACCTAGGTTCTCAACCTTTCCTCTGCTCTTTAGTGAAAGGAGAACTATAATTAGATAAGATTTTGAGGTTCTTAAGCACTATTAATTCATTTAAAAATACTTACACCAAATAAAGGGAGTTTAAAAAGGTTTTAAAATATTTTACATCGTTTTTAAATTGCAGAAAGTTTTCAATGGCCGGAGGTATTTTTTTTCACCTTTATATTATTATTTACACATTGTTTAAATCATAATTTAGCATCCAACAAAATCTTTAATTAAAAAATATAAGAAAATATTAATTTTATAAAATGGTTTTTCTGGAATTTTATCTTGAAAGATCAACAGCCATTGTATCTTGAAGTAGAATCGGTTATAAAACCTGTTTATTCTTAACTTTTGAGTTTAACTACTTAATAATTAAGAGTCAACACACAATCATTGATAAACTGAACAAAGATCAAAAGAAAAATTATTTCTTAAATTATGGGGTTTCCATTCTACGATAAATACTTCAAACTTTATTTGAAATATATATTGAATGCAAATACATGTGACTGAAATCCTAAATCTTGATATAACCCAGAGTTACTCCTCGTCTAGTGATCACTTGGGCTTGTCTATTATCAGGCTTTACTTTCTACTGCTTCATGGAGATTTTTCGTTGCCCTGAAATTAATAAAAGGATAATGTATAAGACATAAACTAAAGAAAAGAAACGACAAACAATAAAAATGCAATAAACATTTTAATCTATCTTGTGATATACCAAAAATGCGATAAACATTAGGCAAAGTATTATAAACATTCAACTGCTGCATAATATCACTTTTAAAACTTTGCATTTTACCTCTTTCGCTGTTTCGTTCTTCATGTTCAAGAAGAATTTTTCTAGCTGATTGTAATTCACGGACAACATCCGTTATCTTCATTCGATCTTGTGGTGATTCCATTGAACACGAGACCCCAATCCTTACTAATGAAATAAGACATTCCATTCTACTATTGTTTCCTGCTTGTCTCATTATCTGAGTTGGAGTAGGTGTTGAATCTGAATAATCATTTAGAAGCATTGGATCAATAACGTCCATCACTCGATCAGGCAACGCCATTCTGGCATATTTATGGATATTTAAGTCTCCTTCAAACATAAGTACTGTGGGCTTTTTTACTGTTACCATCTCTAACAACAAAATCCCGTGACTTTAGACATCTCCTTTTGTTGATACCTCACTTCCAAGACCATACTCTGTATTCATAAAATTTAAACCAAAAATGCAATTCATTATTGTTAAGAAAATGTCGGTGTATTTGAATGTAACAAATTTGATTACCTGGTGCTGCATACCCAATTGTTCCTCTTATTCCAACAGAGCTACTTTGATTTGGATTTGAGACTTGTGGAAGAAACCTTGCTAACCCAAAATCACCAACATGAGCATTCATGTCATTGTCAAGAAGGACATTGCTTGGCTTTAGATCGCAGTGGAGAATTGGTTCTTGACAATGGTGATGGAGATAATCGATTGCGGATGCCACATCAATTCCAATGTTTATTCTCTGAAGAAGAGGAAGACCCTGAATCTCGAGTTCCTCATTTTCTACTTGTAAAGCTGGATAAATCCACTTCTCAAGACTTCCATTTGGCATGTACTCATAAACTAGAGCTTTGAATTCGTTACCTTGAAAATCAATACTTGAGCAAGATGTTATGATCTTCACAAGATTTCTGTGACGGATATTTCTCAGTACTCTACATTTGGCCAGGAAACTCCTGGAGGCTCCTTGGTGTTGAAGATTAAGTACTTTGACCGCAACAATGGTTCCAAGGTCTTCAAGGATTCCCTTATATACTGAGCCAAAACTGCCTACACCAAGCAAGTGTGTTGAAGAAAACCCATTAGTTGCTTTAAGAAGACTTCCTTAAGACACTTTCAAAAGTGCATTTTCCTGTGTGAAACTAGACCGTAGGATTTTTTTAGCTCTTCTAATTTTGAGCCAGCAGAAAATGAATATGGACACCAAGACTAATCCTGAAACTCCACTGGCAGTCGAGATTAGTATTTTCAATACTCTAGAGACTTTCTGTTTCTTCGACTTATTGTTGGTGCAATTGGGAAGTCGTAGTTCAGCTACAACCCCACAAAGTCTGTTACTATTTCCAGCAACTGATATTGCACTTGCATTTGCGAAAATTCCTTTTGTTGGTACTTCACCCTCAAAATGATTGAAGGATAAGTTTAAATTCTGCAAAGAAAGATTCTCCAGGAATTTTGGAATTTGGCCGGACAAATTGTTCCGAGAAAGATCAATATATAGAATACCTTTCAAAGAATTAAGTGACGAAGGAACGGACCCGAAGCAAAAGTTGCCCCCCATATGAAGGCTTTCAATATCAGAACATTGACCAAGTTCACTAGGAATTTCACCAGATAAGTTATTGTCAGAGACATCAAGTACCGATGTAACTTTCAGATTACCGATGTTTGGAGGTATGAATCCGACCAAATGATTTTGAGATAGATAAAGTCCAATCGACAGAGGCTTTATATTGAAAATTTCTTAGGGTATGATTCCACCGAGTTGATTATGGGAAAGATCCTATTCTGTTAATTGTTTTAGTTTTCCTGTACTAAAAGGTATGGCTCGTGATAATTTGTTATATCCCAAGTAAAGTTTCTGCAATGTTGACAAGTTTCCTAAAGTGGAAGAATGTCCCCCGTCAAGTTATTTTTCCCAAGATGCATCCATCCATCGTAAATTTGGAAACTTCCCCATTTCTTTTGGAATTGTGCCACTAATTTTGTTCGTAGACATATCTAAAAATTCTAAATTGACAAGATTACTTATCTCTAAAGGGATGTTTCCATAAATTTGGTTAGTTCCAATGACAAAACTTCGGAGTTGAGAAGAGAGATTAACTATGGGATGAGGTAATTCTCCTTTAAAGAGGTTAGCATCCACAACCAAATGGCGCAAGTTGCTACAATTGACCAAAGAATTCAGAAAGCTCATTTCATCCTCTTCCCCACTTCCTAAATTATTCGAGACTACATTTAGGTATGAAAAATATTTAATACCTCTGAAATCGACTGAAAGTTTTCCGGATAAGCTGTTACCAAACATCTCAAGAACTTCGAGTTTCCAAGCGTTGGAGAAAGACTTCGGAATGGATACACTAAGGAAGTTGTACGAGATTTGGAAAAATCGGAGATTAGGAAGGGTATGACCTAAACCAGGTGGAAGATTTCCGTGAAGTTGATTTTGAGGTACAGAGAAATTAGCGAGGGAGGAAAGATTGTATATGGAAAGAGGCACTGTCCCAAAGAGGTGGTTTACTCCAAGGCCAAGAGAGTTTAACTTCTTCAATCGGCCAAATGAATCTGGAATATTTCCTCCAAAAGCATTGTAAGCTAGAGATATCACTTCTAGGGAGGATAGGTTCCCAAGAAAAGGCGGAAGGTCTCCTGTCAAATTGTTATGGTGTATAGCCAACATTTTGAGGTTGTACTAGGAGACAAACTCAATTGGAATATTCCCTATCAGCTTATTGCGTCCTACGAATAATCGTGTTAGCTTGGAGCAATAAGACAAGTTGGCGGGAATTTCCCCAACCAAAGAGTTATTTGAAAGATCTAGAACTTCTAACCTGGATAGACGGCCGAATTCATTGGGGATTTCACCTCGAATAGCGTTGTCTGAAAGACGGATCTCTCTCAGAAAGCTGAGGTTGCCAATGTAAGGAGACAATGAGAAAATCAATCCTCTTGAATTTAGACGTAAGGCGGTGACTCTCTTATGTCTAGGACTGCATATAATTCCCTCCCATTCGCAGAAATGGCGCGAATCATTCCACGAGTTCAGGATTCCTTTAGAATCATCAGAAATCATAGACTTGAAAGCATACAACGCCACACGATCTCTGTCCTGAAAGGCACTAGTGGAAGAAACAAAAATTGCAAGTTGCATCATTGTGACGCAAACGGGAAAAATGGATGGAAAGTAAGGCGAGTATCATGTTCTTTTACTCATTTCTGTTTTTCTTTTTTCTTTATTTGTGCTCATGAACCCAGCTTTGTTGTTATATATAGTGTGCTTGAGGAGGTGAATGGTCAAAATTCAAAGACACAGTAGGAAAACAAGACTGCTTTCGTCTTAGACCCTCGGCAAGTCATTGGATTAAGAAATTTGGCTTCGTGCAACGGTTGACTCTGTCGCCTGCCTGCTCTCGTAAATATTAAAACATCGGAAAATTGACACAAATAACCTCCCTTTTCACATAAATTTCAAAATTAATCATTTCTAAATTTAGCCAAAAACATTTATTTTGCAGGATATTACCGTTAAAATCTAACAAAACTTTAATTTTGAAAATCACCCTCATTCTTCTCCAATTGACTACCAAAATTACTCACTTTCTCTAGTTATCACTCTCACTGTAATCGAAAATCAGTCTCGCTTTCAACAGCAATTTCTCGAGCTCATTTTCAATAGTGCAAACCCATAGACGACAAAACAAACTAGTGAATTTTTGATTTCATGTCAATTCTCTATTTTTTTTGTAACAAAATTTTGAATTTAAATGAAATAAACATGTGTAACGGATATTGTGTGATGATTTAATATAGAAAAAAATGAGAATATGACATAGATAATGTTAATGAGTCAATTTTCTGTTAGAAATGATTTGATGAGGAGGAAGCAATACTTTTAAAATTGGTTGATGCAGATTTTAAGAGTTCAGTAGCTGATTTTGAATGAACCGATAGCTTATGATAGAGAGAGACAATATAAATGATTTCGAGTTTAGATAATCAAAGATCTCGATTAATGAAATTTTTTTCCAAACATCGAATGTTCGATAGGGTTTATAAATTTAAAAAATTTCCTAACTTAATTATTTCTTAACAAAATCTTATCAAATTTTTCATTAAGTCTCGGTATCATCTCATCAACGTGTAAATTACATCTATATGCTCATATGATAAAAATAATAAAAATACTTGTAGATAATGAAATAACCAAAATGCTTCTAGTGTGAAATATGGATGTTAAAATATTATTTTATTTAAGGACTAGATTGTTGTTTCATTAAAATTTGAGGACTAAAGTGTTATTACTTCAAACTTCTATGGGCATAAATCTTTGAAATTTTGTCTCACATATTTAAAAAGAGATTGACAAAAGTGCTTTCCATAAAAGCTAAAATATTAATAAAATTGCAACGGCCTTTGTGGGTTATTGCTAGTAAGCTTTGACTGTAATATTGTATGCTTTTGTAGAAGCACTTTTGCTAATTTATTTATTTATTTATTATTCAAATAAAATAATTAAGAATGTTGAAAACCCCGTATGCTAGAAACTAACCGAAACCAACAATCAAGCGTTTTTGTGTAAGAAAAATAATTAAAAAATATCAACCAATCACAAACCTTGATTTATGGCTTTATTATAAAT
>JAWDEX010000018.1:214522-284276 GCA_035221805.1 Trichilia hirta
GCACCACCTCTCCCCCATGGATGCCACCACCGCACAAACTGTCTAAAAAACTTTGCAAATGTCTACCATCATATAGGTAGGTATATGTGCATACATATATATTTTCTAGATTTGAATTGAATGTTTTGCTTAAAGAAAGTCTATAATAGGAAGTTTGTAATGATGATGGAAGATTGATAATGTGGCTATCATGACTTTAATGTGTCAATTGTGATAAACGACAGTAGATTTCAGTGTTGTGGCAAAGTCGTGGATGATTCTTTTTCTTAATTTTAATTTTGAATTTTTTGTCAATATATTGTATCTTGCTGCTCTTGAATAATCAATGAGAATGAAATATAAACTCATATTATTATGAAAATATAGTTTATTGTCATTAAAATTTAGGTTCATTTGGCCTTTTAGGTCAACAAACGCCATTTTCATCTTAAATTTTCACTTATCCTTAGAGAGAGTAATGTGCTTAATCTTAATTCAAATCATTATTTCATATCTATAAAATTCAAAGCCTTTACTTACAATGGTTATCAACTTATCCTTAGAGAGAGTAATGTTATTTAGATTCTTTCTGTACAAAATATTTTTTTTGCTTTGTAAAATCATATAGCATGTTGATGTGAAATTTATAACATATAATTTAAGCATACAAGAAATGAAAGATTTTTGGTTACAGGTCAGTACTTATTTGATATATTTTTAGTTGGGTCAAGGGATAAATGAATCACTTTTACTAGTAAAATTTTGATATGATGTGTGATGCAAAAACAATATGATATATTTCTTTCAGGTCTAAGTTATTTTGATAAACAAATGATTTTGGTCTAGATCATTGTGTATGTAGGTGATTCTATTTGATTTAAGCCCTTCTAATAAAATCTATATAATGCCATTTTAAGTGAAAAGTTTGATATGTTATATTTCAGTGTCATATGCTATATTAACAAAAAATTATATGAGTTTCTAGTAAGTTAATTCGTATTTTAAAAGAATTATCTTTTATGATAAATATTATTTGTGAAAAAAGAATTTATTTATTTTATATTATATGACAATATAATTAATAAATTTTACAAAATTTATTATAATGTATAATGCATAAATAATATTACAAAAAAAGTAAATATTTATTATTAAATTATAAAAAATAGAAAATAGAACCCATTTGTGAGCTGCTGCTTAAAATTACCGTCCACTTTTGAACATTGCCTCAGGCGGCTGATGTATGCAATGACGAGGTTATTTTTTGCAATAAAGGCCGAGAAAAGGCTCAAATAGAAAATATTTTCTGACCACTTCCGGTGTCGTTGGATAAGGATCTAATAAACTATGGTCGCAAAGTAAAATTACTTCCTATTTTTTTACGAAGGACGCCATGTATTTCATCTCAGTTGGCCCTTTAGTATTTCATTACTAAAAATAATTCATTATAGTTCATACTAAAATTTTAAAGTTTGATGATATTACTGACGAATTGATTCATTACTGGCAGTGGACAACAATGGTAGGCAGCAATGGACCCAAAAAAATTTAAAATAAAATTGTCTTAATAAAATTTAGTTTCAATTATTCAAGCAAAATATATTTAAAAAAGAAAAGAAAAGAAAAGAAAGGTTACGTGGTATCGTTTTGCCTATTACAGTAAGATGCACTTGGTTATAGTATATAGGTACAATCTCTTTATATTTTAAAAAAAATACGAAAATAATTATATTTTAACTATAATTATCGAAATAACCGCATTAGAAAAATTTTTATTAAATAAATTAAAATATATAATTTAAATAATAATATTTTTTTTAAATTATTAAAAAATATTATTTTATATTATATTAAAAAATATTATTTTAAAATGTGTTAAAAAATATTATTTTAAATTATATTTAAAAATATAATTTTAAATTGTGTTAAAATGTATAATTTTAAATTATATTTAAAAGTATTTTTTTTAAATTATATTTAAAAGTATCGTTTTAAATTATATACAAAAGATACGATTATTTTTTATGCCAGTATTATTGTTCATAAAATATATTTTAATTTATTTAATTAATATTTTTTGATACAGTTATTTTATTAGACAATTTTAAATATATAATTATTTTAATATTTTTTATATTTTAATAATAATTTTTAATTTTATAATATTTTATAAATTTCGAAAATTTGATAACTGTATCAAGAGCTTAGAATAAATATGTATGATACAAGGTAATATAACGTAGCACTTCCCAGTTGTGGGCTAGTGCGTGGTGGTTGTGTTTCGTTTGTTGAATGGAGGAAACAGGTCGCTTGTGGTTAGCAAACATTAGGGGACGCGTGGCGAAAATTCACAAGGTTTTTAGTTGAGAATGATGTAATGTCAGTTTAAAGACAAAATCATTTACAGGGTGATGCAATAAAAGCGTAGATCGAGCCAAATCGAGCGAGTAATATACTCGAAATTTGGCTAGGTAAAAAAAAAAATAATAAATAAAATTTGTATTTAATTTGGATTAAATTAAATTTATATTTTTTATATTTAAATTTAACTCGCTCAAATATTTAATATATTCAAATTGGACTTGGTTAAATTCAAATATTTATTTTATTAAATTATTATTATAAATTTTTAATAATTATTATTTTACTAAAATAATTATTATTAAAAATTTATAATAATAATTTAATAAAATAAATATTTGAATTTAACCAAGTCCTAAAATAATTACAAATAATATTAAATTAACAAGTAAATTAGCAAAATTCATTGTATATATAATTGAACTAGTAAATTTATGCCAAAAAAGTCAAAAATAAAACAAAATATACTCAAATAGTAATAATACAATTCTAACAATTTACAATAAAACCGTTAAAATACTTTAATAACTAAAATACCAATATTCCTATCTTATAATAGTTAAACAATTTACAATCATTTCATAGAATAATTATTCTTAATTCTGAAAGTTCAGTGGGGTGAATGACCATCCATTATTTTACCAAGTAATATAACCCTAGGGATATTCTTGCTTGTAAACGATAAAAGTATGGCAGAGCCCCAATAAAAATTCGTATAAGCAGCATTAAGACATCAAAAAATATATCTCATAGTGACCAATTCCCAAATCCAAAAACATCAATTCAAATATAAAAACTTAAAATTGTCAAACACAAATGTTATAAAACAAATTTAACGTATTTTAAAACAAATAAATAAATAACTCATTATTCATAAGCATATAATATCTACAATGAAAAAATACAAATCCTTAAGATACTCTGTCCTACTTCACGCATTAAAATACACATTATTGTTAAACATATTAAGCACACGACATTAAATCAATAAATACCTTCAAAATAATCATTCACACTAACCAAAAACAAAAATAAATCTATTTTAAAATCTTGAATATTATCACAAGTCAAAATTATGAGAAATGCTAAAAATAACTTGTAATTAAGTAGACCAAAAAAATTATACCCAACATATTAAAACAATCAAACTAATACATTAGTGGAACAATCAAATACAATATAACTAGAAACTGAAACCACTAAATATTATCAATCCATTTCTAGATCTTAAATATCCAATTTTATTATCGCAAATCAACACGCAAAAACTATACAATTATTAATCGTCTGTTCAAACAATAAGTAAAGTATGACCCACATATTTTATTGCATCATAAAGAAGTTAGGGTAGGATTTAAAAAGAGAAGGAGACTAGGGTTAGGTTATTTATATTACCTGTTAAAGTATTTATATAATAAGGCTAAAATTATAAAATTTTAATTTTAATTTTAATATTGTCACGTCCTTATCTATGGAGAGCACACGTGACAACAGTCGTAAACTCTTGAGAAATACTTTAAACTCTAAATGTGCCTCTCAAGTCTGCAAGGCTATTTAGGTACCTGTTTCTTGTGCAATCATAATCTATATATTTCAAATAATTTTTACAACCATTTGTAAATATAAATTATACATATCTCCCCAAGACTTTTAGAAATCATTCGCCAAATATAAATAAATATAAAATAATTTCAATCATATTATCCATATAAGTTGATAAAATCGATTTTCAAATGATATTATATAAAATAGATTGCAAATATACAGCAAAAAATTCAAATACATTGTTTTCATATCATAAAATTTTTTTACAAAATTTTCTCAGTGGACAACTGTATCTACGTACTAATCACAATCTAAATAAATATCGAAAGCTCTAAATTACTCCCGATTACCACTATTAATATGCTATCCCTCTTACATTTGATCACGTAAAACTAAAGAGTGAGAGAATGAGTATACGAAAGTATACTATATGAGTAGACCAAAATAAGTAATACACCGAATATATATATATATGTATAACCAATTAAAATGAAACATTTGAATCGATGAAGTTTTTATTATAAAACATTTATAAAATGACAAAATAGGAAGAAATCATATTATCAAGTAAAATTTTTAAACTAGTTAAGAAAATTATTGGGTCAGCCACCTTTCCGAGGATTACTCTAATCAAGAGCAAACTTAAACTGCCAGTGAATTTTTCATGAATATATAAACATTGAATATTCGATGAAAATGTAATCGATATTATAAAATATATAATGCATATTTGAAAAAAGTGTAGTTTATATAATAAAACTCATGATGCATGATTTCTTTTAAAACTCCTGCCTACCACTGACGTTTGCTTATAGTAGCTTGTGCATCCTCACATGACTAATCTCTATAATTTCATCAACGATTCACTTCTTTCTAAATAGGATCATCACCTCTCTAATACCGATCTCACTGATGGCGCACTCACCTAGGCAACCTTGTTGTAAGTCTGTCCTTAAGCTACTTAATTCATAACTACAGTTTTGACTCTCACGACCAAAGCCTTCTCAGCCCATATCATATATCAAATCAAATAAATAATAACCTAACTCTCTGACCATAAAATTATGACAATCTTAATCATAAGTCACAACAATAAGATATAACATTATAGTTATGTAAGATATCCAATTTATAAGAAAACATAAAACTCAAAGTATTATAATTGACCGCTTACCATACACATAAATGAATCATAAATTATATATTGTAAAAGTTATCAAGATCTCACGAAAGCAATGGTGTCATAAAACCATATCATACATAAATTTAAATTTGTAATAATGGCTCTCTGGCCCAAAAATTAACATAAATCCTTCAAGTATAAAAATAATGTATCCAACATCATAAATATAAATCACCAAAGTTTACATAATAATATCAATGTATAAATATCTAAATCGATCTTTGGCCTTTTAAATAAATCAATATCAATATAACGAATTCATCAATCATAAATCACAAATAAGGAAACCTCTTCTTGGTCTCCAATATAACAATAAATTCATCATCTCTCATACAACTTTAAATCATATATTTATAAAATAGTTCTAATATTTATAATATTTAAAATAAAATTTTGATTCGAAAACAAAGAAAATAAAAAAGGTTCACTCACTAGGGTGGGGAGGGTATACACTCCCCTTACTCTTCGCGCCTCGTAACCTTGTTGCTCAATTTTTTGAGAGCTAAACAACACATACACGATAATAATATTATAAATATTATAAATTAAACTCAAATTCGATAGAAAAATAGACTCGAATAAATAGTAATTATAAACAGTATCCTTAAACAATAATTTTTGTCCAATTCTCATTCAAGCCTAATTTAAATTATTTTACATTCTCATTTCGTACTTAGTTAATTCTTTAAATACATATCTAATTTGACCTAATTTAAGCCTAAACTCTACAAATTTCTTAAACCTAATAAACCTAAGCTCTTACTTTCATCAAACACAATTTCAAACTTAAAATTAGTTAGAAATCTTACTAAAGAAACATTTTTAGCTTGAGAAAATAAACTTCTTGCCCGATTATTGACTAACATGAAAACCTTTAATTTTTTTCATAAACTTTATCTTTCTATTTCTCTTCTATCTCTACCAATAATGGCTAAAACTTGAAATTGTTAGATTGAAAAGCTTAAAAATGATGAAAACAAACTGGTTTAGTGAGAAATTTGAAGAAATTTAAGGGAAAAACTTTTGTTTAAAGAAGAAGAAGAAGAAGAAGAGAGTAGACTACGATAAAGGAGAAGAAAAAGAAGAAAGAAGAAGTAAAATAACATTTTTGGATGTGAGAATCATTTTAATGAAGGAAAAAAATCCATATTGCCCTTATAGATTAAGAATAAAGGGAAGATAAGAAAGGTATAAAGTGAAAATTTTATTTCCAAAGGCTTAAGGGATTAGTTTTGTACCCCTTACTTGCTACTTTTATAATTCTTTCAGTTTAACTCAGAATTAATTAAAATTTATTTCAATGAAATTCTCATTTCATTAGATTTTATTGAAAAAAATATAGCTTATCAATCGAACTTTTTGGTCAACAATAATTTGTATTTGAAGATAAGGTGGGCAAAATAGTTTAAAGAATTCATTTCGAACCTCTTACTTGCTACCTTTATTTCTTTTCTTGTTTAACTCAAAATTAGTTAAAATTAATTTTAATAGAATTCTCATTCCATTAGCTTTCATTAAAAAAAAATAACTCATCAATCGAGCTTCTAGATAAATAAAAAATTGCATTTAAAGATAAGCTAGGCAGAAGAAAATAAGAACCCGTTATAGCGGGTGGACATCTCACTACAGTGAGAAACGTTTTGGGTTCTCGCTGCAGCGGGCTATTTTCTTGCTGCAGCGAGAAGCATTATGTTTTTCTTACTATAGTGGGGCCTTTCTTGCCATTCAACTTTTTATCTACCACTTTACAACTTCATTTCTCTCTTATCCATATCTGATTTATCTAAAATTTGATTTTATAAAATTTTAAATCTATCTATTTTCATATAAAATAAATGGATCTTAAATTGGATTATCCAATTAAGAGAAAATCATACTTAAAGTTCGGTTGCGCAAAAGAAATCTTATGATCAAAATTTTTAGATCGCACTGAAACTTTCTTGAATCCTTCTAGATCACTAATTAAGCTAATGTACAGTAATAAATCGATTAAAAAAATTAGGCACTTAAATATAAATTTTACAAAATAACAAAAATACTTTTAAGGGATAAAATGAAAAAATTATCCTTGGTTTAGAAATGGGTGTTATAATTCTACTCCTCTTAAAAGAATTTTACCCTTAAAATTCAATTTAATAAGTTACTCTAAGGAAACAATAATCATGCTCATATAACCTATCAAAGACGTCCTTATTCTAAAGAGAAAGATAGGATATGCTATACAGTTTCTTTCATTATCAAAGAAAGATAACTATAACTCTAGGGTTCGATTTTTCTACTAGTAGGCCTAGTAATATTGTTATTTAATAAGAATCAGAGAATTTTTACACGCAACAAAACACTTTTAGAGACTGTGATTTTATTATACCTACTTTCATCTCTAGATCATTTAGGGCTTGCTCTTGGGCTCGTTCTTAGCTCAAAGTAAATACACAAGTTTGTATTCTCGTTTAAGTTCTTTGTGAGTCAGCTATGATAGGATTACTCCCTATACTTGACCTATAAATGGCAGTTAACGAAATTTGACCTATCGATTGACTAGAATAAAAATCGAGATTGTGACTTTGTACATCTTATTTGCCACTTTTTGTCATCCTTAAATTTGAACAATTTTTAAAAATATGTCCTTCTTGTCCACAATGATAACATCTCTGAGGCAAATAACAAGGATCACAATAAATTTGTCCGCAGTTTTGACACCAAAGAGATTCTAAAGTTGGTCTATTGCTTGAGGTGTCTTCATATGCTGACGAACCAAATTGAGAAACACTTTATTTTTTAGGAGAAAAAGACAAAATATTGCCAGGACTAGGAATGAAGGCATCACTTGATGAATCGCTATTGCGACCCTTCTTAGACAAGTGACCAACATCAATACTAATATCTTTTCTTTTTTGAAATATACCTCAAGACTTTCTTTCTCTTACTAGCTTCTCTACTCTTAAGGTCAACTGAATCATTTTCTTATAGCTTTGATTTTCAGATAATGACATCTTTTCTCTAATTTTAAAATTCAACCTCTTTTCAAACTTGGCACATAAACTATCTTTATTGACAAATTTTGATACGAATTCTACCAACTTTTTTAGCTGAGTTTCATACTTTATTACTGTCTTTTCTATTTGTTTCAGCCTTAAAAATTCCTACTTCTTCTAGTTATAATAAAAATAGATGTAATATTAGTCTTTGAATTCTTGTTAGAATTCAACCTAAGTCGAAGGTGCTATCAACCTTGTTTGTACATTCTCCCACCAAGTAGCTGCACTATCCTCTAATAGTTAAGTTGTTACCTTTAACTTAATATCATCCTCTAACCCTATATCTTTTAAGTTTTTCTTCACTTTTTTTAACTGTTAACTACTATCGCTTCAATTGTTCCACTAAAAGACCCACTCCTAAGCTGTCTAATCTTTTTAATAAGTTTAAAGAGTTTTGGAGCTAGTCTAAATGGCTCAGTAATGATTGGAGCTATGACAAATCCTGGATATGGGTATAGATATGGACATGGATAAGGCATTAGCTCTACTAGCTCTTGTGTCTGTGAAAACTTTTGAGAGTTCTAATAAGCTATAAAGGCTGCCTATGTCTCTAAAGTCATAAGAGGAGGCATTTTCATTCTCAATTGTGGGTATTAAGGTAATAGAGGTGTTTGTGATTTTTCAAGTTCAAGTGGAGGAATGAAAGATGACCTTTTTAATTCAATTTTGAGAACTGCCTCTCTTTGCGATTTACCCCTTTTTCTACCTAATCGCGGCGATATTATTTACCATAAAAAAAATTCAAACAATTTAACCCGTATATAGATATGTTAGTGATCCAATTCCTAAGACTTGACTCACTTTTTGTCTAGTGACATGGCTTTTCAAAATAACAAAAAATTTGTAAAAATTTTATTTTCAAAACATGGTTAGTAATAGCTTAAAATAACTTTTCAAAAATCTTAACTCTGATACTAATAGAATTATTATGCCCCCGTCTATGAGGGTCACACGTGACAACCATTATAGACTTTCAAGACACATTTTAAATTCTGAATGTATCTCTCAAGCTTGCAAGGCTATCCAAGTACCCATTTCCTTTGCAATCATAATATATATATTTCAAATATTTTTTTACAATCATTTGTAAACATAAATCGTACATGTCTCTGTGACACTTTTAAAAATTATCTGCCAAACATAAACAAGTATAAAATAGTTTCAATCATGTCATTCATATAAGTTGATAAAAGCCATTTTCAAATAATACTATATAAAATAGATTGCAAACATACATCAAAAAAATTCAAATACATTGTTCTTATATCATAAAATCTTTTATAAAATATTATTAGTGGACAACTGTATCTACATACTAATCACAATCTAAATAAATATCAAAAGCTTTAAATTACTCCAGATCACCACTACTAATGTGTTATTCCTCCTGCACTCAATCACCTAAAACTAAAAAGTGAGGGGGTGAGTATACGAAATTATATTTTGTGAGCAGACCAAAATAAGTAATACACTGAATATATACATATATCTATCTATCTCAACATGTATAGGAGGAAACTAATCAAAATAAAATATTCGAATCAATGAAGTTTTTATCATAAAATATTTATAAAACGACAAAATGAGAAAAAATCATATTATCAAGTAAAATCTTTAAACTAGTCAAGAAAATTATTGAACCAGTTACCTTTTCGGTGATCACTCTAATTAGGAGCAAACTTAAGCCATCAGTAGATTTTTTATGCATATATAAATAATGAATATTTAATAAAAATGTAATTGATATTATAAAATATATGATGCACATTCGATAAAAGTATAGTTTATATAATAAAACTCATGATACATGATTTCTTTTAAAATTCCTATCCACCACTGATATTGGCCTAGAGTAGCCTCTGTATCCTCACATGACTAATCTTTACAATCTCATCAGTGATTCATTTCTTTCTAAATAGGGTCATCATCTCCCTTATATTAGTCTTGCTGATGGCATACTTATCTAGGCAGTCTTTCTATAGGTCCGTTCTCAAGCTATTTACTCCGTTGCTATAGTTCTGACTCTCGCGGCCAAGACCTTCTCGACCCATATTATATATCAAATCAAATAAATAATAACCTGACTCTTTAGTCATAAATTATCGTAATCTTAATCATAAGTCACAATAATAAAATTTAACATTACAGTTATACAAGATACTTAATTTACAAGAAAACATAAAACTTAAATTTTTAGCATTGACCACTGACTATACACATAAATGAATCATAAATTATATATTATATAAATTATCAAAAATCTCACAAAAGCAATGATATCATAAAACTATATCATACATCAAATCAAATCTATAACAATGGCTCTCCGGCCTCAAAATTAACATAAATCCTTCAAGCATGAAAGCAATATATCTAACATTACAAAATACAAATCATTAAAGTTCACGTAACAATATCAATGTATAAATATCAAAATCAGCCTCTAGCTTTTTAAACAAATCAATATCAATATAACAAATTCATTAATCATAAACCATAAACAAGAAGACCTCTTTCTAGTCTCCACCACAATAAAAAATTTATCACCTCCTATGTGATCTCAAATCATATATTTATAAAATAGTTCTAATATTTATAACATTTAAAATAAAATTTTGATTCAAAAACAAAAAAAATAAAAAGGGTCCACTCACTAAAATGGGAAGAGTATACACTCTCTTGACTATTCATGCCGCGTAACTTTGTCACTTAATTTTATGATACCTAAATCACAGATACACAATAATAGCATCATAAATACTATAAATCAAACTCAAATTTGATAGAAAAATAGACTCGAATAAACAGTGTTTATGAACAGTAGTTTTATCCAATTCTTATTCAAGTCTAATTTGAATTATTTTATCTTCTCATTTCATACTTTCTAAGTCAATTCTTTAAATTCATATTCAGTTTGACTTAATTTAAACTTAAGCTCTATAAATTTTCTAAACCTAATAAACTTAAGCGCTAACTTCTATTAAAACACAATTTCAAACTTAAAATTAGTTAGAAATTTTACCAATATAGGATTTCTAGCTTAAGAAAACAAAGTTCTTTCTTAATTGTTGACCAAAACAAAAACTTTTAATTTTTTTATAAACCCTAGCTTTTTATTTCTTTTCTATCTCTATCAATAATGGTTAAAATTTAAAATTAATAGACTGAAAAATCGAGAATAATGAAAACAAATTGGTTTAGTAAGAAATTTAAGGAAAAAACTTTTGTTTAAAGAAAACGAAGAAGAAGAAGAAAAGAGTAAGCTACGGTAAAGGAGAAGAAAAAGAAGGTGAAGAAGAAAAAGAAAGAGAACGTTTCTGAATTTGAGAATCATTTTAATGGAGGCAAAAAGTTCATATTACCCTTATAGATTAAGAATAAAGATGAAATAAGAAAGGTGTAAAGTGAAAATTTTATTTTCAAAGGCTTAAGAAATTAGTTTCATATGCCTTACTTGCTGTCTTTATAACTCTTTCAGTTTAATTCAGAATTGATTGAAATTTACTTCAATGGAATTCTGATTCCACTAGCTTTCATTGAAAAAAATAGCTCATCAATTAAACTTTTTGATCAACAAAAATTTTTGTTTAAAGATAAATACGCAGAATGACTTAAAGAATTAATTTCGGACCTCTTATTTGCTAACTTTATTTCTCTTCTAGTTTAACTTAGAATTAGTTGAAATTAGTTTTGATAGAATTCTCATTCTGTTAACTTTCATTAAAAAAAAAAAAATAGCTCGTCAATCAAACTTTTGAATCAATGAAAAATTGCATTTGAGAGTAAATTACGCAGAAGAAAACAGGAACATGCTGCAGCGAGTGAACATCTCGCTATAGCCGGAAACGTTCTGGTTTCTCGCTGTAGCAGGCTATTTCCTTGCTACAGCAAGAAGCATTATGTTTTTCTTGCTGCAGTGAGGCCTTTCTCACCATCCAACTTTATATCTACCACTTTGCAACCTCATTTCTCTCATTCGAATTTCGATTTATTTGAAATACGATTCTATAAAATTTTGAATCTATTTACTTTTATATGAAATAAACGAATTTTAAATTAAATTTATCAATTAAGAGAAATTCATACTTAAAATTTGGGTGGGCGAAAGAAGCTTTATGATCAAAATTTTCAAATCATACTGAAACTTTTCCAAATCTTTCCAAATCATTAATTAAGCTAATATATAGTAAATAAATCGATTAAAAAAAATTAAGCACCCAAATATAAATTTTAAAAAATAACAAGAATACTTCTAAAAGATAAAATGATAAAATTATCTTTAATTTAAAAAATAGGTGTTATAAATATATTATATAAAATATAAAATATTGATTATTTTAACTTACCCGTTAATTCAAATATTACTGTATTTGAATTTAACTCGAAATTCTAATTAAATTTAACTCAATTATTATCTAATTAAATTTGAATATTTAATTAATTAAATTTAAGTAACTCAAGAATAATTTGACTTATTTATACTCTTACGATGCAATGAAATATGTATTATAGATTACTTTAACTTTGTTTAATTATTTTTTAAGTTTTTATTTATAAAGTAATAATATTATAAATTTTTATGTAAAATAATTATATTATTTTTGTATAATTTTTTTTAATACCCGTAGTATACATGATAATAATATAATATTATTATATTAATTTATAAATTTAAATTTATATAAGAGTTTAGAAACAACCATAAGTAAATTGGTTATATGAATGGAGCTCGTTTTAACAATACAGGAAGATTAATATATAAACATTAATTAAAACAAAAAATTTTGATTTTTAAATAATTAAAATAATTAAAATTTTAAAATCATTTTTAAAATTACAAGGGCAAGGCCATGCAGTGCCCACAGCGGTAGAATAAATTTACTGACACTTTCTCAAAAATTAGTAAACTTAATACTATTCGATAAAAAAATTCTTTACAATTTACAATTTATAATAAAAAAATTAAAAATTATAACAAAAAGAATTGAATAAAATGAAATGTTGAAAAGATTGGTATACTAGGTCATACCATAGTCTTTCCCTCGATAGCCTATGTAAACGAAATGCATGCGTCCGTTCAATCCAATCTCAAACTATTATTCGATTTGGTCACCGACCTAAGATTTTGGATACCTTTTATGTGACGTCTACAATGCTTTAACATATTTTAAATTATTTTCTAAAAAAAATTCATAAACAAATATCATGTTGATTAGAAATTAATTATTTCTTCTAATCTGTCATCAGATGTTTTGTTTAAGCATAAAAAAATGGAAAAAGAAAATATTCTTTTATTTTTTCTCGTCGGTTTATTTTATGGACACGTTTTCAAGTATCTGTCGCTTATCATCTTCTTGAGGATTTGTATTTTTTGTATAATATACTATGTATTATAGCATAAAAGATACAAAATTTTTATATAATTTTTTTTAAATTGTTAAAATATTAAATATATTTATTTATATAAAAAAATTTATTTATCGAATATTTTTATATATCTTATATTTTCATAAAAGTGAAAAAAAAACTCGCATTCATTCAAATAATTTGTATAAAAAATTTATAGTTTTAAATTGAATTCAAATTTTCGATGGACACGTAATCCTAATTAGTGTTTGGAAACTGCAAGTAAACTGAATCATGGTGTTTTGTTTTCAAATCTTGTTCCCCTGGTCTGAAGTTGTTAAATGTCTAGAGATTAAGTAGGCCAGGTGGTAAGTTTGATTTTGTATTTTGTAAATTTCACTGTAGAGTAAATGAAGAGAGAGAAAAATCCCATTTCAACAGGTGGTAATATGTTGTTTCATATCCAGGGAAATCGCATTTGGATTTGGTTATCCATTTTTCTGGGGTTTTCTATTTTGTTTGGAAAATTCTTTTTCGTCAATTTATTTGCCATCTTTAACTTCCATCCCATAGTTTTTTGGGTAGGGATAGACTGATTTCAAAGGTACAAAAGGAAGATTTTCTCTCTTCTATCGGTTTCTCGGGTTCATTGTATACATACAGAAGAGTCTTATTTTCTGTTAGTGCTTTCTTCTCCATGTTGTTGACAATTTTTTTAAATTTGGGGTAGAGAGGGAAAGAAAGGAGTTTAAGATCAAGAGTTGTCAATATGATTTTGGACGGCTTAGGAAATACCAGGGAGGGAATGGATGATATATCAACCGCGATTGGTGTTCCATTTAGGCCAAGTAGCATAGTTTCCAACACAGCAAGCCTGTTATCAAACTATGATACTAAGTCAAAACCATCTTATGAGTCCAATTCCTGTGGAGATAACAACACTAACAGCACAAAAATGAAAGATGAAATTGAGGATAGCTGCTGTAATTCTATTGAATCTGGTAATCCGGAAAGTGAGGAAGAAGATTTCATAGCCTTATGTGGCGAGCCTTGTGAGTTTTCAGCTTTGGAGTCTAATTCCAAAATTATTGGCGAACCAAAAGCTGAGTTGCAGACTCTGCAGGATAATGGTTCAGAAAATGTTCTGAGAGTTGATGACAACCACTCTGATGAATCCAATCAGCAAATATGCAGGACAGGAAGGCAGAGAGTATCAATTCAATTGGATCATGTACCTCGTTGGGGATACACTTCTATCTGTGGGAAAAGACCAGAAATGGAAGATGCTGTTGCTGTTGTACCCCGATTTTTGGAAGTTCAGACTCAGATGTTGATGGATGATCGTCTTTTCAATGGATTGAATCAGATTCCAAATCACGCAACTGCCCATTTCTTTGGTGTTTATGATGGACATGGAGGTTGTCAGGTATGCTTGCTGACTGAGCCTCTTTGTTTTCGCTTTATATTATAGATTAAAAAAGTTCCATTATCATCAAATTGATTAACTAAAATACAGATTGCAAATTATTGCCGAGAACGCATCCATTTGGCTTTAGCCGGGGAGATGGAGACCGTTCATCATGCTGGTTTTGAAGGCAAGTTGCAAGAGCAATGGAAGAAAGCATTAACCAATTGTTTTCGGAAAGTTGATGCTGAGATCGGAGGAGGAGGAGAAGCCGTTGCCCCAGAAACTGCCGGTTCAACGGCTGTGGTTGCCGTTGTATCACCAACCCACATAATAGTAGCGAACTGCGGTGATTCAAGAGCAGCTCTTTGTCGTAGAAAAGTAGCCATTCCATTGTCTGTGGACCACAAAGTAAGGCGCGGATTGAACGCTACGGATATGATCAAAGAAGAATGATTGATGTTTTAGTCTTCATATTAACTTTTAACTATTTTTGTTTGTAGCCCGATAGAGATGACGAATTAGCAAGAATAGAAGCTGCCGGAGGCAAGGTCATACACTGGAATGGGTCACGAGTTTTCGGTGTTCTTGCTATGTCAAGGTCCATTGGTATGCATACACTTGTCCTTTGGATTAATGTTAAGTAAGCTCTTTGCCATCGTTTATTAATTTTTTTCTTCCGCAAAATTAGGTGACAGATACTTGAAACCATGGATTATTCCAGATCCAGATGTAATGTTTCTTCCTCGAACCAGAGAAGACGATTGCCTTATTTTAGCTAGCGACGGTTTATGGGATGTAATGAGCAACAACGAAGCATGTGATGTTGCTCGAAGGCGAATCATCCTTTGGCACAAAAAGAATGGCACTAATTTTCCTGCAGAAAGAGGTGCAAGAGTTGATCCTGATCCTGATCCTGATCCTGATCCTGATCCTGCAGCTCAAGCAGCTGCCGATTACCTTTCGGAGCTTGCTATACACAAGGGAAGCAAAGACAACATTACTGTGATTGTGATAGACTTGAAAGCTCAAAGGAAGATTAAGAGGAAAACATAGGCATAAAATTAACATTTTGAAATCGGTTGCAGGAGGTAAAGCTATTTCTTTTACTCTTGGAGTTAATATGAGTAACATAATCAAACCCATCTGTTTTTCACAAGGGCTACCATAACAGCTTTGCATACTGAAATGTACGATATATTTAAAGTCTTTTTTTAGTGCGTCCAATAGGTGGTATGCTTGTCCCATCAAAAAGCCACAGAATAATCCTCATATATGATACCTTTATAGAAGGAAAAAGAAAATGATGAAACCAAACGTTTTGTTCAGAACTGTTGAAAGCTCCGACAATCTCGTACAACAAAATGACATAATTGCAAATTATAACAGGCGGTCTATCCTGGAATAGCTGTAGCATCAACAAATTTGCATCTAAACAACAATAAACCCTCACAACGTAATAGATCACCACATCTCAAACGGGACTTGATGCATCAGCAGCTCAAGCAAGCAAATAAGCAAAATTTTGTCTTAGTACATTCAGTTTAACTTCGGTCTAGGAGTTCATCGTGAAATTAATCATATTAATCACCTACTAAACTGCAATATCTTCACTTTGTGACAAAACTCATTACCAACCTTAGTTCAGCAATCCTACGCTTCTAGCATTAAGATTCTTCGCCACTGTCAATACTTTAAAAAGGATTGATGCTTGTCATGCTCAGAGAATTACTTTCAGCTTATTGGCAAAGCATTAGTTACTTTCTGGTTGCTAATATCCTTCTACATTCGGATCTCAAGAGAGTTGTTTGCCAGCATGAACTAATTAAGTCCTGTGTGTTATATGGTTCAGAAAAGAAAATATTCTAATCAAACATTATAAGCACCAATAATGAAACAATTCAGATAAAAGAGTAGGCATTTCAAAGAATTTGCTAGTTCACATTGCATGAAACATCAGTTTTTGAAGACTAGACATTTAAAATAATTGCTTTCGAAAATTCAAAATAATTCGAAAGGTAGCTGTTGCCCTGTGCCATTTAAGGTAAACGAATTGTATTTGTGCATGTTAAAAGGATATCAAAATTTTATATTGACACGAGTAAAACAAGTTAATCAATCATGTTAATAGTATGAAACAAACACAACACTATTAATACCGGTGTGGCACAACATGAACAACTACTATTTAATTGCACGGTAATCATTTGTCCACACAATCTGCCTTAATTAACAGAAGTTGACAGAAGTTGAGCCCACCCATTTACTCGACCAACACAAATGTACTCCATTTAACCACTTAATTAATTAACATTAATTTTACACATTTCTATTGTTTCTAATCATACTTCCTAAAATTATAATAATAAGAGCATGCTACCTCATCAAACAATTAACCAAATTTTTACAAATAAACATTATTCAACAAACCTTTAGCAAATGTATAATCATAATAATTATACAAGAACGAAGAACACTTTTCACCTATAAATTAGCACAATTTCATAAGAGCAGCAAAGCACAATCTTCAATTAGTCTCGGATTTGAGAGATTAATGAGATCCAATAGATTGTCTATGATTTAGGAGATTTTTAGAGTTTTCAAATTTCTATGCATTTTATGTTCGTACAGGTTCTTAATAGGTTTTAAACAGGTTTGCAGGCCACTATGATAAGATTAACCATATAACTAATCATGTCATAAATGAGTTGGCAAGTCGAGGAAGCTCAAAATAGATGACACAAACCCAATTATTTTAAATCAAACTGAACCCACTAATTCCAAGTGAAGGTCACAGATCGTATCAAAAATTGTCACCACTGGTTGCCCGTGTATATAAATTGGAGCAAAATTATAAATATAGGCCAGATATTAAAAAAGAAACAATTATGCTAGCACTCTCATCATTTCATCTTTTGAAAGTGAAAAGTCAGTGATATTACATCCCCATCACAAGGTAGAAAGGAACCATGAATTCTTAAGCCACCAGTTGTGAAAAAATTGATAATACAATTCTCTAAGCACCAACTTCAGCCACCATCACTCATTTAATATATGCATATATTTCTCTTAAGCTTCTTAATGTCTTCAATAAAAAATTTTAAAAATAAACTAAAAAAGTGGTTCCAAGATTATCTCATGATAATTCACTAAAAAAATGGAGAAATTGGAGCAAAAACAAAAAGAAAAAATAATCCATCCTAGTGAATAAAATTCATAAGTAAAGGTCTAAACTGATGGGTATACTCTATCCTCATAGAAGCTCAACATAAGGAAGTTAGATATTGTATTTGAACAGCCACAGACTGCATGCAAGCACTGGACATACCTGATAAGTTTCAAAGGGTTGCAAGTGGAGATCCGGCATTGGTGAAGTAAGCTGACAGATCTACTTCCAAGTCGTCATACATTTTCATGAACGCATGATTCTGGATTCCACATTAAGAAAATCAGAATAAACGTTAAAAGCATCTGTTTCGCTCATATTCTACAAGACAATACTGCTTGGGTGAAGGAGCTAAAAGACACATAATTTATTTACCATAAGTTCCCGTCCTGAAAGTCTCTCTGTTGGTTCTTTGTGTAAACTGAAATAGAAAAACAGAAGCCCAGGACAGGAACTAGTAACCTCACAAGGTCAAGAGTTGCATGATACACGGGGAAACTAAACAAGACAGTCAATGCAAAATGACTTTGAAAGTTACAGCTTTTAAATTTTAGATGAGCAACTATTCAAGCAAGTTTCACCAGGAAATTTTTTTTATAAGTGAAAACTTCATAAATACAAAATTAATTAGTTGATATAAATAGTGCAATGAATAGTTGGAAACTGTAAACTCTAAACACTGTCATGAACACCAACAAATAAGCTCTCAAAGAGCCTCAAAATAATGTCAAATTCTCATTCACCAATTCCAGAAATTCCGAAAATAAATTAAGTGAATTTATTAACTAGCCTTCCACTTACAAGGGAGCAGTAGAAATCTTTTACATTTAAGTTTAATATAAGTTAATCAAACGCCGTGTTAAAGATCTATAATTTACATAAATTGCTTGAATTACTGAAAAGGTCCCGATGTGCAGGGATTACATCAATTGAACATATTAAAATTCATTAGATCTCCAAATTAAAAAATAATTAAATCCTAGACTAACCACAAATCAATCTTGTTGAAAATTATTTAAACTTTGCATGCATCAAATATCATAAGAGAACCCACAAGACAAAAATTCCAAAATCCTAAATTTGAAATACATATATTGTCAGAAAAAAAGATTGAGGTTGGGGAGGAGTGAGGGGTTTCAGCAGAAGACGTCTTCAACTAAAATTTAAACAGACGACATTTCTCATTTGCCTTTGATTCCATCATTCCTAAATAGTCGGCAAAAACAGGCAAAAGTAGAAAATTGAGCAGAGGACAGTATCCTTTTATCTCCATAATACTTACCATGCAGAAATAAATGAGCAAAACTCTGGAGAAAATTGATCAGAAGATGCAGAAGGTGGTGGTTTGTCGACTATGGCTTCCATAAGCTCATAAAAACTGGTCCATCCTTCCTGTTGCTCTTGTGGGGAATATGGAAATTGACCAGTTGCACACTCCAGTAATACTAAACCCAAGCTCCAAATGTCACTTTTATACCCATATCTGCCTCCACTAATCCTCTCAGGCTAACAAAAAATGACCAAGATGAAAAATAACAAGTCCCAATCACTAGAAGAATATAGGTGAAGTATAGCAGCAAAAGGACACAGAAAACACGAATAAACATGCCAAGATTATCGCATTGTAAGAATTCTTATAGATTACTCACAGACATATAGTTGTATGTGCCAACAAAAGTATTTGCTTGACCCGAGGTGTTTGCCATTATTGCACTCACCCCAAAATCAGTAATCTTGACTTCCCCTCTATGATTTATCAACAAATTAGAAGGCTTTAAATCCCGATGAATGATATGTTTTTCATGGTGAAGATAAATCAACCCCTTGAGGACCTACATGAATAAGAGGAGGGCAAAGAAAAGAGGAAATATTTTACACTAAAGCAATTGTACTTATTTTGATGAACAAAATTTGTGAGTTGTATATAATTTTCAACCTGCTTACAGATGGCAGCTAAATACTCCTCTGGAATTGTTTTAACATTTTTCAAAAAATCGGCTAGAGATCCACCATCCATGTACTCCAAAATGATTGAAATAACTCCATTATTATAAAAAGATTGATAACACACCACAACATATGGACACTGTGAAGATTGATTAATTTTCAATTCCTGAGCAATCTGCCTTCGTGCTGACTCCTCAATATTCATTTGAATAACCTAAACAGAAAGAACGTCAGAGTTTAAAAATAATCAGAAAGAGTACAGCCTCAAACAATTTTATTACATATGTATTAGAATTCAAATATACGTAATATCTGTAGCCAGCTCAAAATCAAATAAAGGATTGCAATAAACAACGGAGTTTGTCAAGCAAGTCTAAATAAAGGGTAGCCAGCAAAGCCACACGATAATGTATATAAAACATCAATAGGTTTGTTAGTTAAACATGAAAGAAATGATTAAAAAGTTCTTACTTACACCCCGAATTGACACAATCAACTATTAAATTATCTGAAAAGTTGTCATGGTCAATTTAGATTATACTTTTCCTCAAGAAACAGAGCAGTGATTTTGGTCCTGATTCCTGTAAAAAGAACTACAAATAAGCATTCGGCCTCTTGGGACAAGAGAAGGATTAGAAAAAGGTCTGTGCCTCACTCATCTAGAAAGTATGTGCAAGGCTATTCACAATTATGAACCTTAGTTACTTTGCAAACAAATATAACGTTTGGAAAATTAAACTACCAATAAAATACATAATATCAAGGGCAGAAAAATTCTTAACTCCTAACTGAACAGTGCAGAGAAATTCTAGGTGGCCAATTAAGACTGGTATATTGCACACAAAATAACTTATTAAACTTCACTGCACTTTAAATTGCAGTGTAGCATTTAAAAACTAACAATAGCTGGAATATATTCTCCAAGTAAAGGGAAAGTCATGCTTACATTTTATAAATATCTTTTCTTGAAGTTCATACATCATTTCGAGCTATTTTAGAAATGTGTTCATAACTTTGATCATTACAGATGACAACTATTAATCATCAGTGACCATTATCAAAGAACATTCATTCTATCAGTGACAACCACCTACATACTTCATCAGTTTGACTGAAAGCACCTTCCAGCTACCAGAAAGTTTCAGTAACAAAAAAGCATTTACCACGACATTATTCTCTACTTAAAGCAGTTTTATAGAAGAAAATATTTGTACCAAACAAATGAACTACAAAATCTTACAAACAATATAGATGTTAAAAACAGTAATTTTACAGGCATAAGGGGACGGCAATAAGAACAATTTCCTTCATGTGCTTTAAAGTCAAAATGAATGCAGATTAACATACATGGACAAGAAAACATGATGACGAATATGATGTGTGTAAACAACTATTATAATTCCCCAATACCTTTAAGGCAAAAAACTGGCCAGTCCATTTGTGTTGCACCAACTGCACCATTCCACTGCTTCCCTTTCCAACAACTTTGATTGTGTCTATGTCTTCTAAGTTCAACTGGTTGTCGTCGGATGCCATAATAGGTGGTGGCTGAGCAGAAAGGCATGCACATGTAATTTATGAAGTGAGAAATTACTCAGAAAATAAAGTCACCTTTTGAAAGAGAGAACGGAAATGAGGGATACAAAATTGAGAGATCAAGCACAGAAAAAAATGAACTAGTAGATGTTCACCACCAAGCCATAATGTGGAAAAAGACACTAACAGTTAGAATTGAAGATTGTTGAACAGAAACAACTCTCCAGAAACACCAGGTAACGCTAAAAACTTATAAACCACAAGCAATTAATATATAGACTCTGATTATGGATCAATACAAGGAGAATATGGATCGAAATTTACAACCTGCTTGCAAAACAAATCAAAGAAATAAATCAATACAATAAACATAACCAATAAGATAGCAACCAAAAGAAGGACAGATTAAACCACGCATCTCTTAGGGAGGGAAAAGGTGTTTTCATTCTGTTTTTGATAAGAACATATGGCGAAAATGGAAAAATCTAAAAACCTTAATGTCCCATTCCGATATTTCATATCATTCAGATCAAAATCAAATTAAAGAAAACTATTTAAACAAGCAAAGAGCAAAACAACTGAGAGAAGATATAAGAGGGTAATACCAATACACTTCAGTTCTAGGTAGTTATCAAGAATCAACATCAAATAAAAATGTCCTACCACTTCAATTTCACTTTGAGAGACGATTCGAACTCCGTCCTTGTTAACAAGCAGATCACCGTCCACAAACGTACCGCTCTTGGTCCTATAAAAAATTCTCTGGTAAAATTATCCAATCACGAAATTTAGTAATTCACAAAGAAAAAAGAGAAAAACGAGAGAATTACAGGAACTTGGAAAAGGAAACATCTTCAGGAGTAGGAAGAGAGAGCTTGAGCTTTATATTATGGTTTAAGCCTCCCTTCTTCATGGTTTTCCGTTTTGTTTTCTCGTCTGTAATTCGATTCTGCTGAAGTAAAATCTTGTAGCAAATTTTGAAAATGTAGAATCAAGACTCTAGGGTTTTAGATAAAGCAGAAAATATTTAATTTCTATTTACGTGTGTGGTTTGCAACCAACTCTTTTTTTTAGTTTGGAAGCAAAAAGTTACGACTGGACCAGGGCGTGTTTTGGTTGGTACAGACCAGTCACACTATTACCAAGACGAAGAAGACGAGGAAAATTTTCATTTACTTGTCTTCGGCTTGCCCCAGCTCACACACTATTATTAGTAGTATTATCTTTCTCCTTCACTTCTTTTATTATTTTTAACAAATAAATTTTTGATGACACCACAAATGCAATCTGGTGTTCAAATTTCTATTATATCGAGCCTTTCAATAAAGTTATATTATTGCTGGCCCAGGTTTTGCATAATTTATTGTTTTGTATAAAAAATTTTATAGGGTGTAATTTATATAATTTTAGTCCCACATATTATTTGTTATGTGATAATAATATAATTTTATCATACAACCGGAGGCTTAGGTTTGTTGCTTAAATTGAAGCTTTTTATTATTGCGGGTAAATTTTATTTTAAATCTAAAGTTTAAACTCTCAAACTATACAGTATGTTAAATTTAAGAAAATAAGTCATAAACTTTTTATATAAATTAATATAATACTATCTTATATAATATATAGTTTTTTTTTTTTTTTTTTTACACTTATAAAAATAGAAAATAAATGACAATTATAAATACTATAACATTAATTTGTACGTAAAATTTACATATCTAACACCATCTTTAAAAAGACATTAGATAAAATAATCATTTAAATTTGTTCATATATCTTTTACTAATAACAAATAATATGAATCAATAATATTCGAAAAATATTAAAAATTAATTAAAATATTAATAAATTCCACTAAAAATTAGTATTATTAAATATTTTTTATAACTTTACTTCTTATACCAAACACGCCATAAAAAACTAATGGTCTGAAAGAATGTTCAGTCCACAGAAATAAATGTTTTTTTCCAGCTAAAAGCTTTGCTTGCTGAACATCACCAAGACATCTGAAGATTTGAAACTAGAAGTGACCAGAAAAACCATCACAATCAAATCAAAGATGTGATTCATGTGAATACATCATTACATAAAAGCACAGTAATGCTCTCTAAAGCTAACATGGCAAAGAAAGAAATAACATAGAATGTTAGGTGCCAGTAAAGTTATAAGCAACAAATTCTATTCATTAAGTAGATTCTCATACGTCCCATGTCCCTCGCAACCTTTTGAATTTGTTCCTAAATGCCACTACAACCAGGAATATAATCCTTACATTTATTTCCGAATATGTGCTGCTTCATTTCCTAAACCATTGCTTAAGTAAAATAAGAGATGCAACATAATTTTTAATCAATGGCAAATAAAATGAAATTAACAGACATTTGTTAATAAAGCTTTTCAATGAACTCCAAAAATTCCAGACATACAAAAGATTCACAAACCAGTCTAAGTATAATGTTG
Source organism: Trichilia hirta (assembly GCA_035221805.1). Classification (NCBI taxonomy): domain Eukaryota; kingdom Viridiplantae; phylum Streptophyta; class Magnoliopsida; order Sapindales; family Meliaceae; genus Trichilia; species Trichilia hirta. The sequence goes on from JAWDEX010000018.1 coordinate 238,489, forward strand.
TGTCTGACAATACAATGGCCACCGTTGAACACCTGTAAAATCTATACTATATACAAGCCTCTGTTGGAATTTCACGAAAATCAGAAGCCCTAGACCAAAAAAAAATCCCAATGCATATCATTCTTAGCACTCTCTGTACGCTTACCTCATAACCCATACTTTTACAATGGACAAGCTTCTTTTAACAGTCAATAATGTTGAAGGAGAATTTCGATAGCAGCTGCGGAACTCCTGATATTATCGATCCATATGTCTACAAAGTACAAAAATTTGGACAAATTAAATTTGCAATCAGTATGAACTTCATTAAACCTTGTAACTGAAGGTCTAAGGATATTGTATAATTCAATTTAGAAAAATGATTTGTAACACCAATATGGTTCCACAGAAAACGTAAGAAAGCTATCTGCTAATGTCCCACCAAGCCAGTGTCCCTACTATTCAATTAACTATGGACGTAACTAAATGCTGTTAAGAATGCCTCAGATCTTACAAAAAGTGAGACGAGTCATCTCATTTATTTTCCATGCAACATTCAACCATCTGCCAATATTAATTATCATAATGAAGAACTGTACCCTGTGATTGTCATGAATCTGGCACAAAGGCACTGCAAGCAATTTCATGTTTCTTGGCACAATGAACTTCCGACTCACTGGTAACTTCACAAGATAGAGTTTTGTGCACTCCTACAAAATGGGATGAGTACAAGAGTTCAGGGAGTTATCCCATTGCAATTAAAACAGGCCTGAATTTAGTATAACAGCTACCTTCGGTTTCTTTACATTGGGGGGCAAGTAAGGGAAATGCAAAGTTTCAAAATCAGGCTTCCACCACATACCAAGGCATTCCCCCACCTAAAACGTTGAGAAAATTTCAATCTCACAGTGTGCAATGAGAATACAAAAGTGCAATCTCAAGAGAAACATTATTGATACCTCCCACTCAGAATCATCTTCATTCAGAGACAGCTTCCTCGTCAGCTTACGTTTCAATCCATCCATGTCTAAAATGTCCAAAAATTCCAATTAAACAAACACTAACAAAAAAAACCTCAGCTTTAAATTTATTGAGGTTGTAGGATAATTTGATTTTAAATGATGACTTACCTGATTCACCTGGTCTTAAGCGGCCACCAGGAAGCTTAAAGATGGAATTTTTCACTTGCAGCAGCAACAGGTGGGGGTGTTTGAACAACTCAACCTGATTTTAAAAAGCCACATCCTTTCAGTAAAGTATTATATCCCATAATTTATCATATAATGTGCAAAAAAGGAGCAAAATCAAGTCTAGGTAGATTAATTATCAGAATATTAAGGCAACTGCTGATTATAAAAAAGATATTCCTGATATAGGTTTAAGTGGTCTATCTCTGCCCTCTGCATTCCGAAGTGGAATATAGAGTTAAGTGTATTGATAAACAATAAAAGCTATTTGCAAGATAATAAGACAGAAAGGGGTAATAGAAACTTGAACTAACAGTCAAAATCCCAATAATTTGTATTATTTTTGGCATTGGTTGTACACAACATATTATACAACAATGCTAAAATAAATAACAGAATTCTATATGCCTGTATCCAATAGTTTAACAATCCCAAACCCACGAACCAAACCTCATTCATTTTAAGAAGTCTCGGTGTACAAGTGTGCTTCATGTTATAAAATGGGCAAAAACAATAATTATGATTATCCATGTTGAAGGATTTGCTAGAAGAATTTCTTTCTTCACAGCCACATCCCAGCGCCTAAGAAGTTTCTTCTCAGCCCTAAGAACTAAAATATGGAATTTTCTCATTATTAGAAGTTCCCCCACAACCGTCTTTGCTGTGTATATCAAAATTGAATCATAAACCGTCGTCGCACATCGCTTTCTATTGGAATTTTAATCTAACCTAACATAAAATTAAATATTTCAGTTTAGCATACTTAGAAGTTCCGAAGTCATATCTTTATAGGGATTATAGAGCAAGTAAATATAACATATGGAAAGATTATAACTTTTCCAAAATTAAACAGAAAATGACAAAGGAATGAATAACATTGAAAGAGGTCAGAGAATTAACCAGAATAACTGCTTCCACACAAGTCCTCAGACCATGAGCAGCATATCTTCAAAGCAGTCAAGAAAAAATCAATTAGACTGGAAAAGACAATAAAAAATATTTTGTTTTCGTAAAAATATTAGAGAAAATTGAAAATACTTAGATTTCATCCTGATAATACGATCAGCTAGAGTCTCTTCTTTCAAAGGAATAGCATCTTTGGATCCAAAATAATAACAACTAAGTGGGTATATGTCAATAACATAAGTCCGATCATTGCTACTCTCATGGCTGCTGTTGTTGTTGCTACTGCCGTTAATTTCCATTTCATATGACATCTTCTTCACTTCAATTCACAGTCACAAGCAACCAACAAGAACTGAGTAATATAAAACCAGAGAAAGTTGGAGAAGGTGCAAGAAAAGTAAGAGGGCAAGGAAAGCAAAGAGTTGTGTCAGTTACTGTGGCCGACATAGAACGTGGCGCTCTTCAGATACCAGGACAGGACGTATCAGAGATGCTCGTTCTTAAATCTAAAGCTTTATAGGGAAGGTTGAAAGGAACGGATGGACAGTCTTTATTGGGCTTTGACTGTTTTCGTAGACTTTCCGTTTCAAGCTTTGACACTTGACTCGACTCTGCTACATCTGGGCCTGTTGGAAATTTGCACCTGTACACATATTAATGTAAAATTTAATTTTTATTTATTAAATTCTTTTGTAATATAGTTTCTTCTGCTGTCGTTTCAAAATATTACATAATTTAATAAATATAATTTAATTCAAAAAAGATTAAAATTGCATTAAAAAATATAGGTTTTATGTGGTATAAAAAAAATCTTTTAATTTTATAACTATTTATATGGTTATAAAGATTTAAGAATTGAGGTGTTATTACACAAACACTAGGATGAACAATTCTATTTTTTAATCTTTCAAAAAAAATTTATTTTATTAGTTATTTTTAAAAATTAAAATAAAAATTTTAATTGAACGAATATCTTACATATAAAATACAAGTCTTCTGTGCTTTGTATCATATTCATGTTGCGTTTAATTTTTAAAAAGATCATCTAATTTAGTATAGGCTCATTTTTATTATTTAAAACATTCGTATTTAAAATATAAGGACTGAAATTCATGACAATAAATCATCTTAACTTATAATTTTTTCTACTAAGCTCATGTTATGATCGCGATTTGACAATTCTAAAATATTCTCCCATTGCAGTTATTCATGTATACATCTTGCAATTGTTTTTTCCTTATCTCCCTCAAATCACAATTCTTCTATGGTAATAAGATTACAAAATAAATGTTAATGTTGAAATATATTTATTATACATTTGAAAAATAAATAAATAAGAATATCGATCGTGTTTCTTTCTTTTGCCTAATATTAATTTATTCCATATATATAAGTAGATAGATATCCCTCAAAAATTTATTAATTTTAAAGGAGATTGTATTATATAAAATTTTAAAATTTTAAATATAAAAGGATTGCATTAACATTACTTGGATCACGCTTAAACATAAATCAATTATTTAATTTAATTTTAATTTTTTCTATGAGTTGGGACGATTTTGTTTCTTACAAAATTGTGTTGGATTATCTTTTTTATCCATTATAATCCCAAGAGCAATCACCCATCCGAAAAGGAAAAGCAGATCCAAGGTTTTGTTCTACGCACCAACAATTATAGAAAATAAAAAACCAAATTGGCGTCATTGTAACACCGCCTAACCAACACCAACTGGACAGTCACTTTAACGTAGAATCTGTAATTCTATCCCATCCTTTATATATATATATATATATATATATATATTGTAACACCGCCTAACCAACACCAACTGGACAGTCACTTTAACGTACAATCTGTAATTCTATCCCATCCTTTATATATATATATATATATATACACACGTGTGTGTGAAAAACCCTAATCTACTCAACTTTAGACAAACTCCACACGAACGCTAAGCAGTCGTCACGTAAGAAGAGCAGTTCGCGCGTCCGTCGGAATAAAAATATGGCAGCACGTAGCCTAAGACTTTTTATCACCATGGCACCTCATCGTCTAATTCATAACTTGGAATAACTTTAGATTTATAAAAATAAACTATATAATTGGTAATTAAATATTTACATTTTGTAATTAAAATTAGTAGTTTATTAAATTAAATGATATCGTAAATTACCGTTTGCTTATGATGGCCTACCATTCGCTCATTTTTGAAAGATGCAAGTCAGATGAAAAAACATATGCAAAAGAAATGGCTAACAAAAGTTTTGTCTTCCTGCCAAGACAAGAAAGTGTTATTCTGACCCCCAATGATGTTGAAAAGTAAGTGCATGAGCAAACAGCTAAATTTTTACATCTGCATCAGTAATTGATCATCGCATAAATATGATAAGAATTGTTATCATTTTCAAAGCAGTCCCATGATAGAATAATTCATAGGAGCTAATTTATTTTGAATTCCTATGCATATTCTTCGAACATGCAATATCTTTAAAGGAACTGCAAGAAATTTAAATCCTTTTATGTTGGCATCCACTACTATTAAGGTATGGCAGCAACACTAGGACGGGTTGATATTGATGGAAAGTCAATCTTTTCTTTGCTTCAAATTGCCGTCGGTTGTTCTTACTACAAAAAAGTAGGGACTTATATGGTTAATTTTAAAAATTTTAAACGCATATATAGACATAAAAACCATATGCGATTGTCCCAACTACCCTCCAGGCTCCAGCTCACTCTCTTTTCCTCAATTCAATTCTCTTCCCACCGTCATCGGTGAACCACGACCGTCGCCACTTCCATCTCCACCTCAAACACAGAGTAATCAATCTCTCTATTCTAAAAATGGACTAATGGAAAAATGAATAACTGAATGTTGCTTTTGATTTCTGTAATCGTTTAGTAGTTCAAGTTGAATGCCTATTTTCCATTTTCCATTTGTACTTGCTTTGTTAGTACGCTAGTTTGTACATTTTTCATTCATGAACTTTGACATTGGAATGTTCAAATCAAGGTTTAATTTTCTGATTTCATTTGTTGTTCAAAGGGGTTCTGCGACTGATTTTCTGCCAGAGCCATCTGGCAGTGACGGCTCTGAGGCATATCATGATAACTTGCAGTCGGAAGAAACTTAAGGATGATCAAATGTTGAGGGAACAGAGGACGAGGGAGCAGACTGTGACGATAGCCCTGAAAGCAATAGGTATTTTTTAGTTGTATAAATTTGCATATTGTTTTTGGGTGAGACAAACTTTAGGAAAATTTACAATCGTTTGGACATTAACTATTAGAAAATTTGAAATAATTGTATTCTTGGAGGAAAAGATTACAAAAAATAATGTCCTGTTAAGAAAAACATAAAATTAGGTGTTCTTATGGCTCAAGGTTTTCTATTATTTCTCTTATAAATTCATTTTATGCATTAATTTTCAGAGAAAAAGGGCGCAAACTGGAGGAATTTGGAAGCACGTCCAAACATCAGGAATCTATGTTTCCTGAAAATCTGGAACAGAAGACAGATAAAGTTTGCGATATCGTTTGATGTGTTTCGCGTGCAATTTAGTTTGAGCGGTCCAAAATAATATGCATCTTTCCAGGTTCCATATATCCTTGAACTATTTTTGGAAAGGGAAGAACTAGGATATTTGCAACTGAATCGTGCAAATACGTTCGTTGTTCGACATTTATTTTTGCTTACATTTACACTATTTGGATGGTTGAAGTGTATTTGACATTTTAATAGTATGCAGAAGCATCCTTGACAAGCATGTCTGTAAAAATGCCCCATCCTATGGAGGGAAGTCTTCTGTTTGTAGGGAAAAAGTCAGAAGAGGAGTCTAGTTCACTATTTCAATGCATACCTAAGGTATTATTCGTTTTGACATGGCCAACAACTAGTCTGTGGAATTATATGTTCTGGTTCGTCTCATTGTTTCATCCTTTTCCATTATATATATCTGTGGCTAATTGCTATAAATAAATATTTGTGAATTAAATTTTGAAATTCCTTAGCTTTAATCCCCAAACATACAAAATAAAGATTATAATAGCCATCACAATTAGCTTTTCTTTATTGCATTTGACTGGATTAATAAGATGTTGGGAACAATTTATACATATGCAGGATCCAAGTATTCAAAAAGTTGAACTTGTTAGATTGCATAATAAAGAGACGAAAAAGTTGTTCGATGATAGAAAGTTGTACTTGGTGCTTGACCTCGATTATATACAGCTTAATTCCACCCAGCTGATGAAGTTGTCCCCAGATACTCTGCAAGGTAGATGCATGCTACATGTTGGTAGCTTATTTATGTATTTTGGCTTGGTCACATACCATTTCTTGTTTTTTTTGGTTAGTTAAATATTATTTTTACGTGTGTTTTTGGTTGTTTCTTTTCCAGGTTATGAACTTCTAATTTGTGTAGTATAACCAAGTTACAGGATAACACCAGAAGTAAGCTTATTTCTAGAAAAGAATGGATCCATTGCCAACAAGAATGGTCCTGGAGTAGCAAGTTTGTAAGGAAATTTAAGTTACATTGAACCAGCGACAATATAATACTCAGCATCAACTACACTTTTGAAGAGTTGCGGAGAATTAAGGGGAATTTAACTCTCGTAGTGGCAGGAAGAACCATTACCTCCCTAAGAATGCTTTTTTTACATTCTTAGGGAGGTATGAAGTATGTTTTTACTTTCATTCAGTTCATTGTTTGCAATGAATTTATGTATAATATGCTTTACATTATATTATTTCCATGATCTTTTTTCTGTTTTTCAGAATATGGATCTTTAATTGACTTTTTCTATTTGTTGAACTTTAGGTTTCAAAGATCATGAAATGAGTATATGTTTCAGAAGCAAGGCTCTTCGTGTTGGACAGCAAAACGACGATGACAAAACTAAGGCCCTATGTCCACAAATTTTTGAAAGAAACAAGTCAGATGTTCAAGATTTAAGTATACACCTTGGGAGGAAGGACATTTGCATCAGAATTGGTTAAGCAAATTGATCCTTCACAAGATAATACCACTCAGAAACAGAAAAAATCTTGATTTCTTCAGAGTGTGTGTGTGTGTGTGGAGGGAAGAAAATGCTATTCTGATCCTTGATGACTTAGAAAACGTAAGAGCATTTGCCGCCAGCTAACTTTTTGTTTCTACATGATAATTAATCATCACATGAATATGATGAGAATTGTCATCATTTGAGAATCTGTTCCCAAACAGTCCACTTATGGGAGCCCAATTTTTTGTGGCAGTGTTAATTATGAAATTTTTTCTTTTCCTGTTTTAGTTTCTCTGTGGTAATCAAGAGGGTCTTCATTTTTGGCTTCTTTGCCAATAAAAAATGAGTCTATATTCGTTGAAAAATACTTTGTTTTCTGTCCATCTTCTTGGAACATGCAATTTCTTTGAAGGAACAAACGAATATTTGAAACCTTTTATGTTGCCATCCATTACTTTAGGTTTGGCCGGAACATAAGGAGAATTTGATAGTGATGAAAGATATCTTTGCTTTGCTTCAAATTGTCGTCGATGTGGCTACAATTACAAATATAAATCTCTTTCTGAGTTGAATGATGCTGAATGTTCTTGAGCAAATTCAAACAATGTTCTTTCATGTATGTCCCTTGTCCAGTCTTTATTAATAAAAATTGATAGTTTCATTTTGTATACCTGACTCTACTAAATGTAAACCTCATTGTAGGAAGATCATGCCAGCAGAGATGTAAGGCAGATGAGATGTTTCTACGATAAATGAAAACAAACTTTCTAACTTGGGTTTGATAGGTTCCTTACATATTTGTGAAATTTATTTACCATGATTCTCTTAATTTCATACCTCCACAACTTCTAGTGAATCTGTTTCCTTATATTGCATTTTGATGCGGCTATTATTTTTAGTACTTGTTTTAGAGGTTATAGTTTCTCACTTATTTTTGCCATATTTATCGTGATCTTTGACATCTATTGTGTCTTGCTTTGAAGTTGCTGAAAAAGATAAAGAAGCAAGTCTTGAAGTGATGTAAAATTGTCTTCAGTGGTGTTTTTCCCTCTAATTCCCTGAGTAATAGTCATCGTGTCTGGAAAATGGCTGAGCAGTCAGGAGCTACATGCATGACAGAACAAGATACATCTGTGACACGTAGTTTCTACCGATTGAACACCGCAATTTCTGCTTGGGCACTGAAAAGAGAACATTTTTGGTTTATCCACAGTGGATAAAGATGCAAAATCTTTATGGAAAAGGAAACCTGAAAAGAATTTTCTTGTCTGAGTCTTGAAGAGGTGTAAAATTTTCTTCAGCGGGGTTTTTCCCTCTGATTTTCAGCCTGATGGGCACCTTCTTTGGAAAAAGGCTGAGCTATTAGGAGCCAAACGTTCAACAGAACTTGATCCATCTGTGACACGTGTAGTTTCAGCTGATTGTAGAACTGAGGAGTCTGATCGGGCACTGAGGGAGAAGAAGTTTTTGGTTAATCTACGGTGAATAAAGGATGCTGGATCTTCATGGAAAAGGCAACCTGAAAACAAGTTTCCTGTGGATGTCTTCATGAAGGGGTGTGAAATTGTCTTCAGCGGCTCTATTCGCACCGATTCTGAGACTGCTGGTATTCAGGATATGGCTGAGCAATTAGAAGCCACATGCTTAACAATATGTGATCCCTCTGTGATGTAGTTTCAACCAATCTGAGAACTGAGTCGTCTGGTTGGGCACTGAGGGAGAAGAAGTTCTTGGTCAATCTAGAGTGGATAAGAATACAAAATCTTCATGGCACAGGCAACCTGAACAGAACTTCGCTCTGGAAGTCTTGAAGGGATATAAATTTCTCTTCAGCGGTTATGATGCCACCAGTTTTGAGACTGATAGATAGCCTTAGGAATATGGCTGAGCTATTAGGAATTGCATGCTTAACACAACGCAATCCATCTGTGACGCATGTAGTTTCCACCGATTGTAGAGCTGAGGAGTCTGATTGGGCACAAAAAGAGAAAGAGTTTTTGGTGAATCCGCGATGGATATTGGATGTACAATCTTTGTGGAAAAGGAAATCTGAAAAGAAGTATCCTGTAGAACTCTTGAAAGGTTGTTATATTGTGTTGAGTGGTATTGTTCCTGCTAATTTTAAGACCGATAACCTTTGTAAATGGCTGGGCAACTGGTAGCTACATGCTTCATCTTTGACATACGTAGTTTCAGAGAATCCCAAACCTGAGAAGTCTCTGTGGGCACGGAGAGAGAAGTTATTGGTTCGTCCAAGGTGGAAAGGGGGTGCAAAATCTTCCTGAAAACAGTAACCTGGAAAGAAGTACCCTGTTTAAGATACAGAGCACGAAGATATTTAGATAAAATATCTTCGTATCTTATCCCTAATTTTGTTGGATTACAGAGATTCTAAAGAACATGAATTCAAATACAAGTGGGGGAAGTAAAAATATTTTACATTAAAAAGATAAAATATAATATATAAATAAAATAAATTAATATATTTAATATTTAAAAATTTTTAAATTATAAATAATGTTTAAGTCTATAAATATATTTATTTAATTTTTGTATATTTTTTCTTAATTTATGTACATGTTTTTTCGAAATTTTAACAGAGGCATGCTCCCCGAATTCTAAGAGAGGAATAGGCAAAACTAAAGTAAAATCAGTACAAGATTTAATATTACATGATGAAAAGTGAATACAGTGTACTTGTTTGCAGCAGAAATTAGAAATCCTGGAGCAGCAGCTTACATAGAGCTCTTTTTTTCTTTGTTACATATGCTAATCTCTGTCACTACTGTCATGATTGGTTACATTAAATGTCCTCTTATCAGTAGCGTTTTAACAATATAGTTACAGGCTTGTCATAATTAATTTACTTTTCATTATAATGCAGTGATATTTACGCCCAAATTTGCAAATTCAACCCCCACCTCTCAAAATCATAATATCTTCCCCAAATCCAGCCGCAAACTTTGATCTCGCTAACCTCAATTTCCTTAAAATCCTCCACTTTCTTCGCCACTATTTCTGTTTCTGCTTCCTCTCCTACTTCCCATTTATAATCGGTTTCATGAAATAACCGTTAAAATTTTAATTTTCTTTTTCAAGTTCTCTCTTCTGTATACTTGTCATTATGGAGCAAGGAGAAGAAGTGCCAATCCAGCTTCTTTCAAGCAGAAGCTGAAATCTTCTCTTACTCTTTCCTGCTGCATACACAATTCTTGCCGCCACCACTACGACCACCATCACGATGAATCCTAACTACTGATGAAAAGCCAACAGCTATCATCAAGCCATCACATCATCATCATCATCGTGACTTCTCAAACTTAAAGACAAGTGTAAAAACTTCATTTCCCGTAATTGCGGGGGGAGAGGGAGGGAATTTTGGAGGGACGGTTGGGTTGAAGCTGGGGGCGGCAGGCCGAGACACGTCCGCAGACACCCCTCCGCAGATTTTAGACACGTTGTTCTGAGTTATGCCGTGAAATTTGTCTTAGGTTCCGAGAACAAACGGTTGATTGAATGACGTTGAGAAACTTCACGTCGAGGTTGCCACCGTCGCCGACCAGAGAGATTTGGGATTGTGCTTTGTAGTTTTTTCAATTAAGGTTTCGCATGGTTTATACATTGCCTGGATTTTGCTTTTGGTTCCTTTTAAAGTAAAAATAATAATAATAATAATAATTGCTGATCGTTTACTGTATAATTTCATTAGTAATTCAAAATTTGGAGCTTATCTATTGAATTTAATTATGTATGTAATATATTTTTGAGGGAATAATTTAATTCATCTGTATTAGAAAATAAATGAAGAAACAAACGAATAATTAGTTTTAGAATTATTATAAATAGCATGACTTCTTGTAACTACTTTATTGGATTGAAAGCAAGAAACATCTCTCTCCTTTATTTCACTATTAATCCTTCTTAATTATCGTTAATTAATTAGTAAAATCTTAAATAGTAATAATTTGGCTAATTAATAGTAATGATTATAGGAATGAACAATGCTCATGTGTTCATCCCTTTCCCCAGCATTTGGAAACCCCGTACGGCAATAAAAACAAACGCATTGAAGTTCTGGATGCATGCTCTGCATATGTTGGGTATACCCTACATATGTGAAAAAGTCCATGTTGCACATGGGGCATCGGCCTACAAGCACGGCTCCGCTCACATTTTCTTTCTCTTGTTGCTGTTGTTGTAGAGCAATATTTTCTTGTTGCACAGAAACATTTCCTGCTTCTTCTTGTTGTTGCTGTTGCTGCAATTGTTGCTCGTTTCCTTCTTGTTCATTTTCTTGGCCATCACCATTATCTTCCACTCCATTGTATTGGTTCTCCATTTCTCTCTTGAGAAGAAAGTAAAATTGGAACTTGATTCTCACAAAAGTTTTTGTTTTTATAAATTGATTGTGAAGGTAAACATGTATATATATAAATAGCAAGCATATGAAACTTATGAAGGGTCATACATGAGAAAATTATGAAAGAATAGGTGAAGAATTAAATTACCATGATATGGGATTGTTGGATAATATATTATATTATACATGCTTGATCATTAAGTTTTATGAAGAAAATAAATTAAGCGGATCATTTTTACTTTACTCTTTATTGTTTTTTGTTATCATTAATTAATTTCTAAATGTAAAAGAATGGTAAATTAGATTATCTATATATTAGTCTCATTATTGGCTATGATTTTAATTTATTAACGAAGCTTAGATAAAAGGAAGGTTAATTTTTATTTAATTCTCTTGTTTTTATTATTAACATCAGTCTGGAATATTTACGCATAAAATAAAATAATCTTGTTTCTTGAGAATAAGTAGTTTTATTCAAACCACATTTAAATTTTATCACACTATGCTTTTTAAGTGTTAACATTCACCGGACTTTAAACAATACGAAGAGTTTGAAATATATATATATTATTATTATGTTGAATACTCGTTAATCCAATCAATAAAATCGCGGAAGAGTTCTTGTAATATTAATAAATAGAAAAAAATTGAAAAAAATATACTAATGTTGTTTTGTTCAAATCAACCAACTAATAATTTTTTAAAATAAGAATTTGCTTATCAAAACGCTACTTGTATAAGATTTATTTGACAAAGTTTTACTAAAAAAAATGGCAATTTGATGAACGCATACATGCATAAACTATTTAAGACAATTGGAAATGGAGTCCCAAATTACACAACTTATTGGTCCAAATTTTGAAGGCATAGATTGCTTCAATCATGGGCCATAAATTGATTAGAGCCCACAACTCACAAATGAAAGTAAACGAAGTGTAGTAAGGAGATCCATTCCATAGAAAGACAAAAGGTAAAACCAATCCATTGAATTGGCACATCAATCCTCGTCTCCCATATGCTCTACCTATTTGCTCAAATTAGAAAATGACAACAAAAACTTGTAGAATTTTCAAATTATCGCTCTAGAATCTTTACGGGGAACATATCTCATTCTAATATATATCCCACAAATTGGGTAATATCCTACTAGTCAAGTCAACAACAACAAATCTTCTAATACAACTTGAGGATGATGGAACATCTGCAGACCTTATTTAATTTTAACTAGTGTTTAATGATGTTCACAAATATATATTTTACATGAATCCAATAACATCTATTCATACCAAAATTTCAAGAATTTAGCCAAGCAACAATAGCTTCTTGTTTTAGCAAGGATATCCACAATGCAGGTGGTGATCTAACACAAATAGATTCTCCTGCAACCACAAAAAACGATGAAAAGTATCTGTTGTATCACTTTCAATAAACTTGGCTGTTAGTATCAGCTTCAAGGTCCATGTTCAATAATTTCTGTGACAACAAGAAATGAAATAATGTATTTGCGTTCGAAAAGCATCTGTTTTATGTCATAATCATAAAATGTTGGTACATAAATTAAATTTTATGTACAAGTATATATTATTTGATAAATTTTTCATTTTCATCATCTTTTTTAATTAAATGTAATGGTAGATTGTGGAAAGAAAGAACCAAAGCTTTCATTAATTTAAGAATTATGTCTTATAATTTGTTAATATTCTTCCTCATAATAAATTTAAGACCATCTAATAATACATGCATAATATGTTTATACGTGATAAAAATAATTAAAAAAATAAATCTAGAATTATCTTCTAATTTATCCAGACCTAATATTATAACTGTCCATTCCTCAAATGAGCTTATTTCTAATTTCTTCGAGTTTTTCAGAATCTCCCCGGAAGTCCTATCCAATTCATAGGGCAATTTTTCTTTGCAAATCTAGTGGCATAGTTGGGAACTGCTAACAAAGATTTCCATCAATCACATTCTGCAAAACAAAACAATTGCAAAATTTTGGCAATCTTACAAACTAGAAGAAGAAGAAGAAGAAACAAGATCGATAATTTAATTGTCAATTTTTTTTTTCTTTTCTTTTCCCTACTGACAGAATTTGCAGTGATTGTAAAACGGCCGATCAGTAGCTTAAACTGAAGCCTTCAATTTTCAGGCTTAAGTTCAATTCATTGTAAAATGGCTAAACCCACTTTAATGGAATTTAGACATGCACAAAAGACTTGTTAAATCATTCAACCTTGTCTTCCAGGCTTTCAAAAAGGCACAAATAAATATTTAATAGGGAACTTAATGCCAAACTATAAATGACGTCGATTTTTAGATGCCAACATCTGATCTTTCTACTTTCTTCAATGTTAATCATCAAAACAAGTGATTCAATTATTTTTCCATAAAATGGATGAGAAATAAAAGAGGACGATGACAATATATAACAATTGGATTGTAGCCAGAGGATAAAATTTGACCTCAACAGTAGCATTCGTGTGATCTCATCTATGCAAAGGAGGAAGTTCCTGCCTTATGTGCATCTCAAGGTGAGAAAAGAAGTCAATGTCAGCACGGGACGTGAATTTTAGTTAAGGAGTTTGAAAGAACATAATCAAAGAATGGGTAATGTGCACAGAATATATTTATTAATAAAATAATATATGATGAAACCTTATAATTATTCATTAAATAATTATGTCTAAATTTATAAAAAATTACAATTATTCAATGAATAATTATATCCTAAAAATATTAGTTTTATTTAAACAATAAATAGAGTGCATTCGAATTATCAAAAATTAAAAAAAAAACTTAATAAATTTGTAAAATTATAAAAGATTATTCTGCTTTAAAATATTTTAAAAAGTCTCAAGATAGTGCAAACAAATTTCAACAATGGTATCAATAAGTTATTGTAGAGAAAAGTTCGTGGCAAAAATTTCTTCAATAAATTATGATTATTTTTTTTTAAAATTTTTTGATTAAGACATATTCTCCTCATTAACAGTAATCTAAAGGTGTCGGTCTCGTCAAAAACAAATGTCCGAAACAGTAGCATGTGCAAAACATACACCCAAAAGTTAAAGATGAATGGGTTTCACGCACCAACCAATTTTCCTTCACCCCAGACCTGGCTCATCTCAGACTGATTTTTTTTTTTAGAGCAAACTTGATTCAGTTCGTCAACTTAATCCAATCCATTCATTATTTGGTCTAATTTTGGTCTAACCTAATCTAATTTCGACTCGATCCTATCTATCCACTAATCTGGTTCATCTAACTGATTCAATTTGATTCATTTTCGGTCCGATTGAACTAAAAAAACTTTACAAGTTTGGTTCGACGCTCAAACTACGTCCAATTGAGTCAAAATTTAGTACTTCAAAATTTTTCGATGTGTCGAAATGATTTGTGACCTCAGAATTTAGATTTTAACACTCAAAATTTAAAAATCTTTAGAAATGCACGAATAATTACAGAAAAATATAGATTTTACACTATCTCAATTTATTAATAAATTATAAAAAGATTAGTTTTAATATTTTAGATTTGTTTGCAAAAGAAATAAGTGTTGTAAGATAAGTTCAAGGTTCAAGATCACTTTAAATTACAAGAATACTAAAATATTAAGAGACTGTGTATATGAGATAATTATGCAAAGTAAAAAAGATTATTTCAACTTTTAAGCAAAAAAATATAAAGATTTCTAAAATGTCTTAATCATATTTGAATGAGTATAAGATTAAATTATTGTAACTTAATTAACTATGAGTGAAAAATTTACATAACTTTATTTATTTATTTATTATAACTAATATAATTAATTATGATCTAATTAAGATAGAAAGATTAAATAATAGAAATTATAATAAATGAAAAAGAAGAATTTCATATTTAATGACACATGAAAAAATATTGTATGTTATTAGAAAAGATAAAGTTATAAATAATACAACCTTAGATAAATGGGAGGAAGATAATGAGTTAGCTAAAAAAACAATTCTTAATAACATACAAGATGATCTGATTCATTTATATGAAGGCTATAATACTGCTAAAGAAATTATAGATGTATTAGATAGCAAGTATGGGCTGAAATATGATACATACATTCAATTAAGATTAATATAATATAATAGTCTTTGGATGAATAAAAATAAAAGTATAAGGGATCATATTGTCAAAATAGAATTACTTATCAAAGATCTATCAAATACTGATTATGAAATATCTAATAAGATGTAAGTTTCAATTCTTCTTAATAGTCTGCCAAGAATATGAGATTATGTTGTGACCTCAATAATATATAGGCAAATTGATTTGTCCATGACTACCAGGATTACCCTCTTCTTTTGAATTCAAAAATGAAAGGAGAATCATTGAACTGTCTTCTTAACAAAAGAAAACAAATATGTAGAGGTTATCGCATTTCGATATAGAATGGATTCTTCAAAATTCAACTAGATATAGGATGTAAAGCTTTTCTAAGAAACTAACTTAAATATAAAAGTGAAAAAAGGGCATAGGCTAAAATGCCTATCTAGCTTTTTTGACTTCAAACTCTTATGATTGATATTTTCATCTTTCTTGGATCACAAATGCATTCAATTACATTTTCATATTATTTGACTTCATTCAATTTGTGAAAAAGAATTTAATTTAGAGAATAATTTGGAAAAATTAGAAAAAAGAAGTACATTTTATCAAAAATTATACTCTTAAAAAGGTTGATCAAAAAGGTAATTTTAATTCTACCTATTCTGGGATAGAAGGATTCGAACCTCTGAATACCGGCACCAAAACTCGTTGCCTTACCACTTGGTCATGCCCTATTTCAATTTTGATTTGATACTAATAAACACTAATATTGTTATTAGTTGTTCATCAATTCTAGTCCAAATCTCTAAAATTCGATTTTGGTTTTAATGTTAGGATTTTGGCACGTGTAGATGAAAAATTCAACCAAATTTCTTGATCATTACATAGAATTCAATTAAGATATTGTATGAAAGTATGATTTCTTTTATTCTCTTATGAAAAGTAAAGGATTTTTGTTTTGATTGGTTTGGTTCAAAGAAGTATTTTTTTAGTTTACTTTATTTTCTTTTTTTCATTTTTATTTAAATCAATAACATATTAATAACTTAATCAAAATACAATTATCTCCAAGAACAAAATGTTTGTTATGCTTAATATCTTTAGTTTAATCTATATCTATCTTAATTAACCTATATTAATAACTTAAGATTAATATGATTAATTCACATGGTAATTAAGGTTATGCTCGTACTTAAATGAAAGATGTTATCACAGCGATGAGGATAAATTGTTGCTTTAGAATATAGTTGAGTAAGATAATATTTTAAAATAAAAAAATATAGGAACCTCAACGAAATTAGATAGACTTAAATGAAATTTGCCAGTTCAAAGCTATTCGTTCAACTAAAATATAAAATCCATTCAATCGAATATGTGCATAAGATTCGTTCGAACAAATTAAAGGATTCGTTCGACCAAATGAGGATGTTTGTTTGATCAAAGTGCGTATAAAAGAGAATTCGTTCAACTGAATCATATAATTTATTGACTAAATAGAAGAGTTCGTTCGACTGAATAGATGAATATGAAATTTTAGAGAGCTTAAAAATTTTCATTTGAACAAATTGAGAAATTCGTTCAATTGAACTACGAACAATAAATTTTTTAGAATGATCAAAATAATTTGTTCGATCGAATTAAGGATGGCAAACCTTTTAGAAAAGGGTGAATAATTCATTTGATTGAATTACTAGTGAAATGATCAAAAATGCCATTTTTTCAGAATTTTATTAGTTTTAAATCTAAAGGTAAATTAGTAATTTTACTACTTATTATATAAGCCCAAATTTATTCTATTTCTCTTATTTTCTTCTCTTCTCCTTCCTATTTCCTCCTTTTATTTTTCTCTCTTATGATTTTCATCCAATTTTTCTCCTAATTATCCTAAATTTGTTTAAATTCTTATTATATATAGCCTAAATTTATCACTCTAAGGTTGTTAGGATGATCAATTTTGCATAATTTGGGTTAGGAATATGAGATCTGAAAGCTAAGATTTTTGGATAAAAATTAAAACTTTTCAATTTTAATAAACGATTGGGTATAAATTCGATTTCTTCAAGTTAGAAACTACTATTTAATGAATTCTTTGACTAGTTTTAAGTTTGATTTGCATTTTAAAAAAATTTAGAGTTTAAAGTTTATTATATTTAAAAAATTTTTAAATTTAAGCTTAAATTAAGTCAAATGAAATATGAATTTGGAGAATTTACTTAGAAATTATTAACTTAGAGAATAAAATAATTTAAAATAAGACTTGAATAAAAAATAAAACGAAATTATTATTCATGATTACTATTTATTATTACTATTTATCTGAGTTTATTTTTTATTAAATTTAATTTAATTTATAGATTTATAAAATTATTATCGTGTATGTGATTTAGGCATTGAGAAATTAAACAGAGAAATTATGAGGCATGAAGAGTAAGAAAATTGTATACCCCTCTATTATATGATTGAATTCTTTATATTTTTTATTTTTTAAAATCAAACCTTATGTTTTAAATGCTATAAAGTGATAAAACTATTTTATAAATATATAATTTAAGAATACATGAGAGACGTTGAATTTATTATTGTGATAGCGGGTAAAAAGATTTCCTTATTTGTGATTTATTTATGATTATTAAATTAAAATTATATGTTATGATACTATTATTTTCATATTATTTTCATAATTTTTATAATATATGATTTATAATTCGTATATGTGTATGATCAAAGGCCAATGGTAATATTTTGATCCTTTATAATTTTTAGTAAATTGGATATTTTATATAATTATGATATTGAATGTTGTTGTTTTGACTTATGGATGAATTTGTGATGATTTTATGATCAGAAAGCCAAATTATTATTTATTTGATTTGATATATGATATGAATCGAGGAGACCTTAGTTATGAGGGCTTAAACTATAGTTACAAAATTAAGTATTATAGAGACGAACCTATAAAGAGGCCGCCTAGGTGAGTGAATGCATCAGCGAGGCTAGTATAAAGGAGGTTGTGACCTTATTTATGGTGAAATAGCTCATTAGACAAGAATATAAAGATCAATCATGTGAAAATTCATAAATTACTCTAGGTCAACATCAGTAGTGGGTCAGAATTTTATAACAAATCATATATAATATATTTTGTTATATAAATTATAATTGCATCAAATACTTATTATTTCAAAATACATAAAAAAAACTTGTTGACAGCTCGAATTTACTCTTGACCAGATTAAATTCTAAGAAAGTAACTTACCCAATGATTTTATTGACTATTTTAAAAGTTTTATTTAATAACTTGACTTTAACCTTATTTTGTTTGTTTATAAATATCTTATTTTAATAACTTAAATGTTTTAAATGTTTTATCTTGCTTAGTTTTCTTCCTATGTAAATTGTGATAAATATTTATTATATATATTACATATTTATGGTCTGCTCACAAAGTATACTTCTGTATACTCACCCCTTTATTTTTTAATTTTAAGAGATCGAGTGCAGGATAGAGAGCACGTTAACGGTGGTGATCAAAAATTATTTTAGAGTTATCGGTATCTATCTAGTTCATGACTGATCATTTAGCGAAAATTTGTCTACTAGAAATGTTTTTGTAAAAGATTTTATGATATAAAACCAATATGTTTGGATTATATGATTTGTATGTTTGTAAATTATTTTGTATGATATTATTTAGAAATTCTCTTTATTAAATTGTATGATTGGTATGATTTAAAATTATTTTATATTTATTTATTTTTAACATATAATTTTTAAAAGTTTGAGAAAGATGTGTATGATTTATGTTCATAAAATAATTAAAAAATTATTTTAAAGTATATGTTTATAATTGTACAAGAATAGATACTTGATTAGTCTTACATGTTTAAAAGATATATTTAAAGTTTAGAGTATATTTGGAAGGTTTGTGACAATTGCACATGTGAACCCTACGAGCGGGGGCGTGACATTCAAGTAGGGATGGGCATTTACGGTTTGGATCAGTTTAAAATAAAATTTCAAGCCGATCCAAATATTGTAGTTAAAAAATTAGATAATTCGATTTAATGCAATACCATGTTACAAACCGCAATTGATCCAAACTATATAATGCGGTTTAGATCGGTTTGAATTCACAATTTGAATCTTAAATTTAAATTAAAATAATTTATTAATTTGAATAAAATTTAAAATATAAAATTTTGAACTTTAGTTTATTTTTCAGTTCAATTTTAAAATAATAAATCTATTATTTTGTCATATAATATTAATAAAATAATTAATGTATTATTTTATTATATAATTATAATATTATAATACAATATTAATAAATATATTCAATATTTATTTAAGAAGTTTGGTTTAACAGTTTGGAATTTGAAATTAATCTAATCAATAATCTGAATCAATAATATCGGTTTGTAAAATATCAATCTAGAGATTGATCTAAATTTTTTTAAACCAATCCAATTAAGCAATTTAAATTGAATCGATTTAAATTTGCCCACCTTTATATTCAAGGTGTAGCAGATTGTAAAATCTCATCTGTAGATGTCATTATAATATTAAAAAATGTGTTATATGCTCCATTCGATGATAAGAAATCTAATATCTATGTCTATTCTAAATAAAAGGAGATTTGAAATTAAATTCAAGTTTGAGTTTGTCACTATAGAAACAAATGGTCTTGTACTTCTAAGGGGTAAAAGAATTAATAATATGTACTCAATTAGATTTACAATGAATAAAATATATATTTTTTTATTATATTTATGTGTTAGATATTAATGATACTTTATTTTGGCATTTAAGTTTAGGTCATATAAATACAAATAAAATTTAGAACGAGTAATAAAGGAATACTTTTTCAAATAAATTTGAATAAATTTAACACATGTGAATTATGTATTAAAGGTAAAATAACGAGAAAATCTTTCTTGAATAATTTAAAATATCATATTTACTTCAAGTAGTATATTTAGATTTATGGACCTATGAGAACAAAAATACGTAGAGATATGAAATATTTTATCACTTTTATTAATGATTATTTAAGATGTGGACATGTGTATTTTTTAAAGTAGAAATTCGATGATTTAGAAAATTTAAAGAATATAAAAAGAAAGTGAAATACAATTGAAATGCTCGATTAAAGCATTAAATAATGATCGAGGTAGAGAATATGAAATTTTTGATGACTTCTGCAAAATAAATGGTATAAGATATATTAATACAATGCCTTATTGTCTATAACAAAATAGGATACTAGAAAAAAAAAGTTGAACTTTATTAGATATAACAAGATCGATGATGTCTTACTCAAAAATATCTTTATAATTTTAAGGAGAAACATTAGTTATAGTAGCATATATATTAAATAGAATTTACACAAAAACTAAATTATTAACTCTTTATAAAACTTGGATAGGGACCAAATCAAATTTATCAAAATTAAAAGTTTGAAGATGCAAGGCCCATATACTTATTATAAAGCCGTTAAGGAATATAAAGTTAGTGTAAAAACATGAAATTATAAATTCATTAGTTATATTGAAAATAGAATTGGTTACAGATTTTATCATCCAGATAAGGATCTTATAGAAAGTAAAGATACTGTATTTATAAAAACTATAAACACAATTATTTTTGAAGAACAATTTGAGCTACTTGATGAAAATGAGATTCCTACCACTTCATCTCAACTATCAATGATCTTAAAATAAAAATAAATGATACAATTGATTCTATAACTACTATACAATCTAGTAAAGACGTACAAGTTAGTGGAAGGAAAAGAAAAAGGGAATTATTTTAATGGTTAAAAGTTTATTATATATTTACTATTGGTGAAGAAAATCAACTAAGTGATGGTCCCAAAACTTATAGTGTAGCTATCAGGTAATTTGACTCTAAAGAATGAAAATTAGCCATAGAGGATGTATTAGAATCTATTGAAAAAAATAAAGTTTAAAAATTAGTTAATTTACCAAAGAATAGAAAACCCATTGGTTGTAAATGGGTATTAATGAAAAAAGTTCAAGGCTGAAGGAAGTTTAGATAAATATAAGGCTAGATTAATAGTTAAAAGCTATACTTAAAAGTCTAAAATAGATTTTGTTGATATTTATTCACTTGTTGTTAAATTCACATCTATTTGAATCATTATGGCAATTATTATTAAATTAGATTTTGAATTACATCAATTAGATGAGAAAATAATATTTTTCAATGGTGAATTATAGGATGATGCTTATATGTCATATTTAGAGGATTTTTTGATTAAAGGATATGAAAATAAAGTCTATAAATTAAATAAGTCTTTGTGTGAACTTAAATAGTCATCTAGACAATGGTATTTAAAATTTTATTAAGCATTCTTGGATTTAGGTTACAAAATAAATCTATTAGATTATTGTGTTTATAGTTAAAAATGTCAAGACAAAATACCTATACTCTCATTGTATGTAGACAATATTTTATTGACTAGTAATTGCATAAATATAATTAATAAAATAAAATTATTTCTTATGTATAAAATTCGTTATAAAAGACAATAATTTCTTGGTATAAAGTTTGTTATAAAAGACATAAATGAAGTATCTTATGTTTTGAGAACTAAAATTACCAGAGATAAAAAATCAAAGATGCTATATCTAGATCAAGAGATTATTTAGATAAAATATTTAAATTTTAACATGAAAAATTATAAACTAATTAGTACACTTGCGTACAAGTCAATAATTTTGTGTAAAGATTTATATTCTTAAAATAAAATCGAATTGGATAAAATGCAAAATATACTTTATACACAAGCTATTAGGAGTCTGATGTATGCAATGACTAATACAAGGCCAAATATATTACATGCAGTAGGAGTAATAAGTAGATATCAATTAAATCCAAGAAAAACACATTGATAAGCAATTAAAAGAATCATAAAATATCTAAAAAGAATCAAAGGTATGAAATTCTTCTTTGGTTTACATGATTTGAAATTTATTGGATATTATAATGCAAATTTTGTAGGTGATTTGAATGATAAAAATTAACAAGTGATAATGTGTTTCTATATGGTGAAATAGTAGTTTCTTGGTTAAGCAAGAAATAAAGTTGTGTTGTGAAATCTACTGTAGAGGTAGAATATATTTTATGTAGTACAGCAATAAGCACAACTATATGGATTAAGAGGTTTGTTTATAATTTACAATTAAATTTATTTAAAGAACATGTAGATATATTATGTGATAACAAGTTCGTCATCTATTTAATTAAAAGTTGAGAAAATAACTCTAAAAATAAACACATTGATATCATTTATCACTATATTCAAGACGTAATAGAGAGGGGTAAAATTAAAGTCAACTATGTCTCCTCGAAAAAGATGGTAGTCGATCTTATGACCAGTGGATTGTCTTTAAAAGAGTTTAGAGAGCATATAACTACAATAAATTTGAGAATTATCTAGATGTGTAGTTAAGATGTAAAAAAACGAGTATCATTTATTAATATTAGGGATGCCTGAGAAAACAATAATATATTTCTATCTAATTAATTGTGAATACTAGTGAGAAAAAATAGAAAATATTATAACGAAGTTAACAAGGATTATAGTAAATTATTTTGGATGTAAAGTTTGTATGAAAAATTTAAAATAAATTTATGTAATACCAGACGCTTAGTGTATAAATTGCCATAAAAATTAAGTACAAATAAGAATTTTTCTTAATTTTGGTTAAGGCACCATTTTACTTTTGTAAAATATATATACCATAATTTTTATGATTTAGTTATGGTATAATAATAATGATTGGTTGTGTGCACTAGATGTAAGATATTTAATTATTAGAAGAAAACCTTATTACTTTGATCAAGTAAAAGAATGAAAGGAAATAATCAAAGCACAAGTCACATGCAAAGAATATGTCCATTATGAAATAATATATAGTGAAATGACATAATTATTCATTGAACAATTGTGCCCAAATTTATAAAAAAAATTACAATTGATCAATAAATAATTGTATTCAAAAAATATTAGTCTATAAATAGACAATCAAGGTAGTGAATTTGAATTATCAAAAATTATAATATAACTTAGTATTCTTAGAGAGAGAAACTAAGCAAATTTACAAAATTATAAAAGATTATTCTGTCTTGAAACATTTTAGAAAGTCTTTGAGTGAAATCAATGATCTCAAAACAAAGTGACCACAATATAGACTTTTTGAAACCCAATAAAATAAAACTAAAACAGCAAGCGAATCCCACTAAAGATGTCGATGGAAAGGACAGTTTCAACTTTTTCGTCACTTTATAGACGAATTAGCTCAAGTATCTTCCCAAATGCAATGGCGATTTCTGAGTTTTTTGTATCGGAGAAGTTGCCATATACGGCATCGACGGTGCCGGTATGTTGTTTGAGAATAACACTTGGAGTAATCGTAAATCCATTTTTTCGAGCAATTTGATTTTAAATTTAATGCGGTAACTATATAAGAATAAAATTGAATTCTAGTTAAACATCAAAATAGATAAGAGCAGGAGTTTGTGTTTTGGATTAATTTGGGATAAAATTTTATATTGATATAAATATTGCAATTTAAATTTTAAACTATTCAATTTCATTCAGTAATATGTCAAAAGTCACAATTAATTCAAAATAGGAAAAATTAGTTTCAATTTAAACCCTTTTATTTTGTGATTTATAGTTTGAAAATAATTCGATTCATAATCCAATTGATAATATCGATTTATAAAACATCAATTCAAAGATCAAAATAATTTTTTTTTAATCTGATCCAATTAAGAGGTTTAAATCAATTTGAATTTATCCGCACCTAAATTTGAAATATAACTAAATATATTATTATTATTATAAATTTTATTTATTTTATAACATATATAATTTATCCAACTCTTTATAAAAAAAAGGACATATCAAATTATTACTTAAGAAGTGTTTATAAAAAAATTGAGATAGGAAGTTTTTTAATTTTTTAAACTTCTTTTTCAATAATAATTAATAAAAAATGTATAGTAGTTTAACCAAAAAAATTTATAGATATTGTTATATTGAGATATCTTAAACTAAAATATCAAATAAGTTATTTTCAAAAAAAATTAGGACAAAACAAATTTTTTGGGTCCATTTAAGATAATTGTTCCCAATATAAGAAGTGTAATGTTTAATCATGGGCCATAAATCAATCACAAGCCCATAACTCATAAATGTGAACGAATGTTGTAAACAGATCCACTCCATAGAATGTAAAAGAGGAAAAAACACATTTTCATTCCTAATCCTAGGGTTTAATACTATTAATTTAAAAAAATACCCACTAAATTGTCAAGCGTTTAAATTAATGTTTGAGGGTTTTAATGAATAAAAACTAATATACATAATAAACGAAACTTCAGAGATGAAAAGTAACATTTTCTCTATAAATAATAATAATAAAAACATTCCGTTGAAGTGGCACATCAATCTCTATCCCCAACTGCATAGTCTTAACCTGTGTTTGAATTTGAAATGACAACACAAAATTGTGGAAGTTTTGAAATTGTTGCTTTGTGATACTTTCATAGAGAACATATCAATCACACATGACCCACTATCTCTCTCTCTCTCTCTCTCTCTTCCCTTTTTTGTTATTTTGTCTTCGTGTGGTGTGTGAAATTAATAAATATAAATTTAATATTATTTAAATGATACCTAAAATTCTGAACTTTAAGAAAAGTATTATCTAGATCCTCTTACTGGAATCAAGTGACCCCAGACCCCCAAAATATCATTTGACTAATCAAAAATTTATTATACATATAAACATTAATTATTTTAAGGAAAAATATATTTTTATATATTTTATAAAATACCCACTATTAGATTCGTGATAATAATATACCGTATAAATATAACAATTTCAAATGATAATTTTGAGTCTTTTATCAATAAGAAAAATCTTTGTAATAATTATATTATATTCAATTTTGATTGTTGTCAAATTTTGTATATAACGACAATTACATTAAATAGGTTTTAATAATATGATGAAAGTGTAATGCATGATTTTTTAAATTGTGTTCACACCAAAATTGAAGACAAATTTTAAATATATTGTTATAATATTTTTAAAGAAATTAAAAGGATTCCTAAAATTCAGCATTGAATAGAGCTTACAGTAAAATGGCGGTGGTCTAATAAAAGTCATCATATCTATAATTCTTTTAGTGAAAAGGATATAATAATTTCTTTTTTTTATAAACTTTTATGGGGTACTAACAATTCAATCCTCGAGTTTTGAGACATGCTTTAACTATTTATAATATAATAATCCTCGACTATAATTGTTTTCTATTTGAATATGTCCTTGTAAGAACTATATAATTATATTTAAGGATTAGTTGGTTGTTTAGTTAAAATTTGAGGACTAAATTATTAATAATTCAAACTTTTGTGGGCATAATAAATATTTGACAAATCCCACCCCTTTTACGTTAAACTAATTTTGTCTCACATATTTAAAAAAATTGTTTTGCATGAAAGAAAATATAATAATAAAAATGTAACGTGCTTTGTGGAATTAGCTTTGACTCCAATATTGGATGCTTCTATAGAAGCACTTTCTCCACTTTCGCTATTTTATTTATTTATTTGTTTGTTTTTAAAATTAAATAAATAAGAATTTTGATAAGCAAAAACTAACATAGACCAAGTTGTAAGAAAAATAATTAACAATATCAACCGACGGAAACCTTGATTTATGGCTTTATTATAAATGAAATAATAGATATTAGGGAAATGGAAATATCCTAGTGAAAATGAAACATTCAAATTAAGTATTAAAAACAATAAATTATTTTGCCAATATATTTTATTTTATGTTTTGTTAAATTCATTTTTAAAAAAATAACTAAAAATCTAGAATTTAACTAAGAATAGAAAATAATACTTTTCTTGTTTTCGTTTTAATATTTTAAAAATTTGTAATTATGCATTCTCATTATTTATTTTAATAATTTTTAGTTCTAAAACTAATACTAATTGAACTATATAACTTCCCATACATTTGTCTAAACAAAAATGATTAATATTTTGAATTTTTTTTTTTTTTTGACAAAATTTCGTGATGGATTTGTTACCAATCTTGTATTAAATAATTACATCCTCTTCATTAATCTTAGTCCAAAGTTGAAACTTTTTTGAAACCTTCATCCTTAAGTCACCAAATCACCAATCATTTTTTCTTTTTTTCTTTTCTCTTATAAATTATACAAAAAGTTCAGAAAAATGCGTACAAATTAAAAGGGTAACCCTCGAATGCAATCTTTGGAATCTAGAGACTTTAGACCAATCCATGACTAGTGAATTATAATATTCACACAATACAATAGCGAATGCAAAGATTCATTATTTACTTACATTTATATAATTGCAACTAAGGACAAGGCTATTGGGCAATCAGATGTTAGTTTATAATTTTCAACTCTTTTTCAATCAGATTCAGATGTAAGGTATTAAATTAAAAATTATAATGAAAATTTTCCAATACAATAATAAAGAAAAAGTATGAGTATACAACCATGAGATTACCATCAAGTTTGATTATTTGTTAGAACTACATTAACTTGGGTGTTTTTCAGTTCAAAGCGAAGAGATTGAATTGTATGATAAGGAATCCAAAATAAATAGGGCTACCAGTCAACCAGTTTTCCATACAAAACTTTTGGGTGTTAAATACATTTTCTTCTTTTCTTATTCTTAATCAAGAAATTATAAAAGCAGGGCATAAATAGATTAAATTAATTCACTTCAACAAATAAAATTTAGTGTTGAATAATTTTTATTTCCCTTATATGTTACTAAATATATTAGATAGATAAAAATTTTAAATTAATTTTATGTAAACGATACATATATATGATTAAAATTTTATTGTATATCTTTTGCTTACATAAAATGATTTATTTGATATTTTTATACAAATAAATTAAATAGAAAGGTTGTTAATTTTTTTTTAAAAATAAATTATTTAATGCTAGCATTTCGTTTCACCTAATATATAGAGATATTTGAAAGTAGAAATAAGCCTGTCTTTGTTATCTTTTAGTAGAAAAATGTAATGCATATTGGAAACTCTCGTCTTTAGAAGTGCTTTTGCTTTCATTTGTTATTACAAAAAGAGACTTGACTGTAATGTTAACCATATCTACATTTATCTTTCTTTTTCTAATCCAATTTCTTAATTTCCTTTCTACTCTTTTATCCACACTTGCTAGTTGTTTTAAGTAATCAAATGGGAAAGTTGAAAAGCTCAAAAGCACTTTTGGACAAAGCTCTATAGTCTCTACCAAGATCAACATGCACCAACTTGCTTGTGTTTAAAAAATTGAATAAAATAACAACACCCAATGCCTTGCTTTGTGGCTTTAGATATGCTAAGCTCAGTAAAAATAATAAATAGAGATGACAACTCCGATTGTCGGACACTATGAACAACACAAAAGGGAAAACAATAAATTATGAACTCAATTGTTTGTGCTTCTTAAGTGGGGATTTGTAAAAATTGATTAATTAGTTATGATATTAAACTTATAATTACATTCTAAAGTTGTAATCATAGTGTAGGAATAATAAGAGTATAGCCGTGTTGTTGTCCAATTGAAATAACAAAAAAAAAATTAAAAATTATAAAAAATTATCATCATTACATAACATATTTATGTAACAATTTTACTTGTCCAAAAAAATATTCGTCTTAAAAATACTAATCCATTTATTAGATTAAAAAATATATATATATAATTGTTATTATTATTATTTTTTTATTTTTCAAACGGTGACACATTAAAATTTACAGGTGTCTATCATGAATTTGGGAAGCTTTTTTTTCTAAACCGAGTGTATTCTTTTTGCGGTATTTTTAAAATTGAAAATATATATCAATTACATTTTAAAATTTATACATAATGTAGAATTTTCATTTTTATACATAATTAACCTCCTTTCATTTTTATAATATTAATTACAACCGAAAGTTAGTTGATGGTTGAAAATATTTCACCTCTCCTTTCATATTTAACATCAAAATGGGCGCATTAGTAACATATTTATTGTTAATAAATTAATTAATAAAAAATTGAATTACCAGTGGCAACGCCCAAATCAGAAATGAAAAGAATTTGGCAACGAAATGGAAAAAAATAATATCATTGTCACTTCCAAACACAAACATAAACACATTGGCACACGAAGTTTTGCATGAAACCCTCCACGTGCCTTTCCATTTTTCTCTCTCTGCAATGCCTTAAACAATAAGAATTAATTAAAATCCAAAATCAAAAGAAAGGAAACCCATTTGGTGATTCTGCCCAATTTCAACTCTCTGTTCTTTATTCATTCAAGTTTTAAAGAAAAATCCAAACTGGTATATATAGACAAATTGACAAAAATACGTTTCAGAGGGAGAGAATCTAGCGTGCGTGCGAGAAAGAGTCAGAAAAAAATAGTGTATTTTGAGCTGAGATTCTTCACCATCAAAGCTAAAGCTTGCACCGACTCAAGTTTTTTCTCTCTATCTCCCTCGTAAATCAAGTATTTTTCTTAATCTTGTTTATTTTATTTTATATTTTGTAAAAGCCTCTTTTATTTTGTCGTTAGTTTGGTTTAATCTCGTTTGGTTTTATCGGTTTGTTGGTTTTTTTAGTTTATTAGAGTATTTTTAAAACTAGCACTGTAGTTTAATGTTAAAATAAATGACGCTCGGAAGAGAAAAATCGAATTTTTGTTTTTCTTAGATTGATTTTATAGTGATTTACTGGAAATCCCATGTTGTAGATATGGCATTTGAACAAAACTCGATGCCACAAGATCTAAGACCTTTGAATGTAGCTAGAACGGTGGCTGAAGAGCCCCACATTGCGGTGGCAACAACAACCAATCAAGGATTTTTCCCTAACCTTAGCCACGACTCCGGTAGCCCAAGTGCTATACCGTTTTTTCATCCGGCAACAGTTTCTGATGCAGGGCTTGTAGGTTTAGGGTATGGAAATGCCGTTGCGGCTGCTGCGCCTGGGGCTGCCACCTCTGCTTGGGGATCTCGTGTGCCTGTCTTGTCGCCTGTTGAACATGCCAGTGGAAATCCAGGTTTTGGGTACATTAATAGTACCAATTTGGGGAACAGGTTTTTTGGCAATGCTGTTGATCGGGCTGGTAATGACATGGGGCCTGGGTTTGGTTATGGTCTTAATCTGGGGAATAGGGTTGTTAGTGGTGGTAGTGGAAGTGATCAGTTGACAAACAATAGTGATTTAGCTTCAGGTTATTGTCTAAATCCCAATTTAGGGAGCGGGGGTGGTGGCAGTGCTGTTGATCAGGCAAGTGATGAAGGTGGAGATGATTCGGTCTCGAGGAAGAAAGTTAAGTTTTTGTGTAGTTTTGGGGGCAAGATATTTCCTAGACCAAGTGATGGTATGCTGAGATATGTTGGAGGGCAAACAAGGATTATTAGTGTGAGAAGAGATGTGAACTTTAATGAGCTGGTGCAAAAGATGACTGATACGTATGGGCAATCTGTGGTTATCAAGTACCAGCTTCCTGATGAGGATCTTGATGCATTGGTTTCTGTTTCATGCCCTGATGATCTTGATAATATGATGGATGAATATGAGAAGTTGGTTGAGAGATCTTCGAATGGATCAGCTAAATTACGTGTGTTTTTATTTTCAGCTTCAGAACTTGATCCTTCTGGGATGATGCAATTAGGAGATATACATGATGGTGGGCAGAGATATGTTGATGCAGTGAATGGGATTACTGAGGGAGGAGGAGGAGGAGGTGATATCACAAGGAAGAAAAGTATAGCGAGCCAGACTTCAACGCAGAATTCTGATATTAGTGGAACAGAAGTTGTTGATAGCTTATTTCCCAGCCCAGGGGAAGCTAATGGGCCTCAATCCACCAGCATGTTATCGCCGAGGGGGAATTCTGGTTCTTCTTATGAAACTGCTTCACAAATGATCTGTGTGGATCCCAACTCTGCTATTTATGCAGATACTTCTGCTGTTTCATTGGGCATTCCAGTTATGAAGTCTGGCGCTGCTCAGACTTTATCTTCTCAGCCTGATGTTGAGTCAGAGAGGGTACCGCTTACGATAGCGCAGCAGCAAATGGGGGTTGATCTGCATCTACCTTATATGCAAGCTTATGTGGATCCTTGCGAAGAAGTTATAAATTGTGCTGATTGTGTGCATCATCCTCCACAGATGGGGTTCCCAGGTCAACTGTTGGGGCATGCTCCAAATGTACTAAATCAACCACAGCTGCATGATAATGTTGCTGGTCCTTCCTCTCAGCAGTTTGTTCCTGTCGTGCACATGACAATGATGCCATCTTCTCATGTTGGTATAAGACCAACTATGGTTTTCCAGCCCCAACAAACCCAGTTGGAGCTGCATCCTGATGAGGCTGCATATGGGACAAGAGCTGTTCAGTTTCCTGTTGACCAGAGTTACAGTGTCTATGCAACACAGGTTCCACCTGTGATAGTTGGAGGAACGTATGGTTGGCCAAAGATTCCTCCGGCAGAGCATGTTGTCATCTCAGATGGGGCAGTGCCTCATCAACAAATAATTGTTCCTCAGAAAATCTCCAAGTTGGATGACTGTCATATGTGTCAAAAAGCATTACCTCATGCACATTCAGATCCTTTGGCACAGGACCAAAGAGAGAATGCTGAAAGTTCTGTATCTGATCTAAATTCAGTTCATCCTAGTCTTGGTCTTGAAGATGCAATGAGAACTCGGGCAGTAAACAGGGTTATGGTGACTGGAGGCTTGGGGGAAGGTGTTGTTGAACATGGAGCTGTGCCTCAGACAAGAGTTTTTAGTCATATGGGTCAGCAGGTTCATGCTTCTCAATCAGAGGCTATTGGGTTCTCACACAATTTTGAGGCACAACATGAAAATGAACAAATACTACCGAAGATAGCGCATTCTGATCATCCTAGAGTTCCTGTAACCCATGGTGTGATGAGTTTGGCGGGTGACATACCATCATCTTATGGTGGGTTCCTTGGTGCTGTTTCTCCATCTTCCCATTCCAATACTGATGTCCCTGTTGTGGGCATTGTACATGTAAAATCTTCAGAGCGCCTGGTTCCTGAACATGCCAAAGAAAATTCCAGTGAATTTCCTGCTGTTGTCTCCAAAGAAGATACAGTAAATCTTCACACATCATCTGAACATCCGAGAACGATCAATGGGTTGATGGAAGCTTTCTGGGTATGCCCCACCGAATTTAATGTAAATAATGAGCAGAGTAAATTCCCTGTTGATAAATTTAGAAAGGAAGAGATTATGGATGGCAGACCCCAGCATTTAGCCAGAAGGGAAGTGCTTTTAGATAATACCTTCAACCAATCTAAAAGGGTTCCTGACACAAATCAGATGAAAACAACTGAAGTACTGTCTTGTTCCAATACAAATATTTCATATATGAATAGACCCTTGGAATCCTATGAGGTGGTAAAACCTTCTGTTTTGGGTAATCCAGTATGGTATCAACAATCAAATGTTGGAACTCTGCACTTGGATTCTGGTGAGGTCCATTATGTCAACCCTCCAATCTCTGCTGATGAGCCAGGTCATTTAGTTGATAAAATCTCTCCTGTTGATTGGAAGGATGAAATCTCCCTGCTGCAGCCAAATATTGTTGTTAGTGATGCAGAAGCTGTACCTGCAAATGTTAACATGCCGTCATTATCACCGCCTGGCAGGGTTGAGGATTTTCAGGATTCCTCAAAGTCATTGTTCAGCAACCAGGATCCTTGGAATTTTCGGCAAGATACTCAGTTTCCTCCTCCTAGACCAAACAAAATTGCAACAAAAAAGGAAGCATTTCTTGCAAAGGATCCTTTGAGTGAGAACTGTTCAGGCAACGATGGGGAGTTAATCACTAATGCGCAATTGGAGAATGCCATTTATCATCCATTTAGTGATGCAAACAAGGATTTCAATTCAGAGCATACTAGTTCCAAGAAAGGTCAGAATTTTGTAAATATATGCATGCATGTGGATGTGGGGTTATCATTACTTGTATATGCCATATATTATTTCTATAGTGATTACTGATTGGCTTTTATATTATGCTAAAGGCTTAGCAGAGGAAGTCGTCAAGCAAGAACTTCAGGCTGTTGCTGAGGGTGTAGCTGCTTCTGTTTTTCAGTCAGTTACACATTCTGACCCCAACTCATCAAGGCAAATGAATGATGAACCTGGTTTTGCAGGCTATCAAGAGGGAGAAATCCAGGATAGTGATGTGGAAAGGCAGCACAAAGCCAAGGTTGAGGTGCTAAACTTGCTTTTTCATAGTCCATCTATGTGCTTAAATTTTCTTGCACTTCTTATTTACTTAGATTTAAAGCCACCTCCTGCTAATTATTTATCCTACCATTTCTTAAACTGTCTTTTTTGTTTTATTCTTTTGATTCAGGATATCAAGAACAAAGTACCAGCGAAGGTTAATGTTGGTTTTCCTGTATCAGATGGCATAGGTCGCTTGCAGGTTGAAGATTTAGCATAATGTGATTTTTGAATATGTTTGTTCCACCTTTCTGGTCTATAATTCAGCTTTACTTTGCACTTGGCAGATTATAAAGAATAGTGACCTTGAAGAGCTGCGGGAGTTGGGTTCTGGAACTTTCGGTACAGTTTACCATGGGAAGTGGAGGGGTAGTGATGTTGCAATTAAACGAATCAATGATAGATGTTTCACTGGAAAACCTTCAGAACAAGAACGCATGGTTTGTATCTTTTCATTCAACCGTAGATGCTTTAAAACTGTCCATATCACTTCCAGTTTATATGATATTGCTTTGCTAAAAGTACATGTGCATCAATCAGATAAATGACTTCTGGAATGAAGCCATTAAACTTGCTGATTTGCACCACCCAAATGTGGTGGCTTTCTATGGTGTTGTGCTTGATGGCCCTGGGGGTTCTGTGGCAACTGTAACAGAGTATATGGTTAATGGTTCTCTAAGAAATGCTTTGCAAAAGAATGAGAGGTATCGTTTTCATTTTGGGTTTCTTTTGTTTTCCTTTGTACATATTTGTCTTTCTCTTGGTAAGCATAACTAGTGGTAATTTTCATGCATGAAATTTTATTCTCCCAGTGAAGAAATCTTGGTACTTGATTGCATGTCAGCAGGAATCTTGATAAGCGGAAGCGTCTCTTGATCGCCATGGATGTGGCCTTTGGAATGGAGTACTTGCATGGAAAGAATATAGTGCACTTCGATTTAAAAAGCGACAATTTACTTGTTAACCTTCGAGATCCTCACCGCCCCATATGCAAGGTGCTGTAGTTATTTGCAATCTTGTTTTGGTAAAATTTTTGCGTGGATGATCTTTGATTACTTGTTTTATTTCTGTGAACTAACAAACTTTTAAATTGCATCATACATGTAGAGCATGCATTTTGTAGACTTTATATCCATACTGATTAAATAGAGTTGGAATTGAGTTCTATGCTCTGAGAATACTATGAATTGTTTTTTCAAGTGATTTATCTGCCTGCCTGCCTTTTTTGTGCAACAATTAAAGGGAAGTTGAAGGAAAAGAAAATAAAACTGATTTGTGCGTTTTAATAGAATGGTTTAAGGTTTGACCTTTTGTATGTATTGTTAGTTAAGTATTTGGGTATAGGTTTGGGGGATATGCGATTTTAGTTTTCCTAATGGTTTCAATCAATTCTGGCCCAAGAATGCAAAGGAAATGTAAGTGCATGGACTGTCAATACTCAATAGGTATGTGGTTCGTTTCTGATTTTAATTATTTTTGCCCAAGCATTACAGAATATCATGCAAGAACTTAGCCAACAATTAGGTGATTCCAGTGAACGTCAATCATTTGTAAAAATTTTTCCTGAAAGTTCTAATTTTTGGTGTGTCAGGCAGTTAACTAACAAAACACATCCCCATGACATCCAACAAATTAATCCATCCCACTTTGCCATCAGGCTGTTTGTGATTCTGTAGCACACTGAACAATATATAGCAATGCAATAATTGACATGCACAATTTTTATACATTTATAGTTATTTCTTGAGTTGAAGAAATTGTTTTTTCCTTCTTAAAATGGAAGCATTTTGGATTGTGCTTGAGGTAATTCCTGATATTGGCTGGATGATAACTTGAGCCAATTGCAGATCCCACCAATCCAATGTGTTGTATGCCATACCCTGTAATTGGTTATGCTTTTGTGTTTTGATTGTGCTAGTGATTTAGTTCTTAGTTCTCATTGTGGTACTAGGTTGGTGATTTGGGTCTGTCAAAGGTGAAATGTCAGACACTGATCTCAGGCGGTGTACGAGGAACACTTCCATGGATGGCCCCGGAGCTACTGAATGGCAGCAGTAGTCTAGTTTCTGAAAAGGTTTGTGTTTTTTGTTCTTGTATCTTCTCTGGTCATCTCTTAATTCTGTAGTCTGTTTCTTTGTTGTCTCAAAAACTAAGATTTATCTTTCAATATGTCTTGCTCGCTAGGTCGATGTTTTCTCATTCGGCATTGTGTTGTGGGAACTTCTTACCGGAGAAGAACCATATGGAGACTTGCACTACGGGGCAATTATTGGTTAATTCAGACCTCAAATCATTTATTTCTTCGTCACTTTAGTGGCTTCAAAAATTGCATGACTAATCATTGACTTGAATTACGAATTAGGTGGTATTGTGAGCAATACATTACGGCCACCCATACCAGAATCTTGTGACTCAGAATGGAGATCACTGATGGAGAGATGCTGGTCATCAGAACCATCAGAGAGACCAAGCTTCACTGATATTGCAAACGAGCTGCGCTCAATGGCAGCCAAGATTCCTTCCAAAGGACAACAGAACACACAACAGCCGCAATCCACGATAGAGGCCAACGTTCAAAAATAATTTCCGACTATTTGTTTCCTCTTGGTTTCTTCCTTCTTGTTTCTGAACAGTTTGTTGAATCTTTGGCTGTATGGAACACAGGATTTTTTTTTTTTCTTTTTCTCGGTTGGTGCTTCTGGACAGAAGATATAGTTACCATACTTTGTGAATTTAGGTTTTTACATTTGTGTTGAATGTATAATGTATTAGATGTTACATTTTCGTTCAAATGAAAGGAATCTCACATTTTGCAAAATTTGACCCGAAATTACCATACCGGTTGTTTATGATATTTGTGTTTGCTAAGGATAGCCTGATGAGAGATGGGTAACTGGCCAAGAGTTGAATGAATTTGGTCACTATGCCATTACAGAATGAATTATTGTGACTTAACCAACCTCTATTTTCTTTTTCTCATCGTGGGCTGAGGGCTTTCTCTCCTTTCCTTTTTTGCTGGTTGGTTGCTTGTTTCCAAATGATTTTGACTTGGTCAACTGAACTAACACCCTTTCTTCCTCCTGGTTTTAAGCAAATATCTTCATTACATTATCGTTCATTATACTAATATATAAACACAATTATTTAATTAATTGTTATCTTGTTTAAGTAATCTAAAATGTTGATATTTGTTTGCGAAGAGTACGGTTGATCCTTGATTCAAAGATGCCGCGTATGCGAGCAAAATAACGAAGGGAAGCAAAGCAAAGCAGAGCAAGTAAGCAAGCCGCCAAAAATCATTGGTCAAATTTCTCAGTGCTTGTAACTTCAAATTATATTCCAAATTCGAAATTAGACCACTGACCGAAAACAAATTGAAAATTGAAAAAAAAAAAAAAAAAGAATCTTAGGATAAAATTTTGCATTTTGCTTTCGTTATCAATCCATCTTCTAGACTTTTATCCGTACCTACAAAAACAAGACACGTTCTTGACATCCTAGAACACCGTTTCTACGATGTTTCCTCTTCTTCTTCTCTTCATTTTCCTTCCTTCTCTATAAAAACTTTTTCTTCTTTTTTCATTTCACAACTTTTCTTTCTTTTCTCTGTGCTTTTGTGTGTGTGTGAGTTTTCTGTTTTTCAATTTTCATGGCCGACTTTCTGGAGAAAGTGACATTTATGTCACCGCTAAAGGAGAATAAACAAGAAGGACAAGACTTCGATAGTCATGAAAACTCTGTTTCTACGAATGGGTGTGATTGTTTCGGATTCTTCCGCCTCAAAACCAGGCGAGTAGGCGGCGAAGGCAAGTATTTGTTGCAGGAAGGGGAGTACAGAGAAGCATGGTGGCATGAGAAACTGAATAGAGTCAAGGAAGTCTCTGAGTTGTGTGCAGGGCCTAAGTGGAAGAATTTCATCAGAAAAGTCGGAAGATTTTGCAGTTTTAAAAGAAATAAGCACCACAAGTTTCAGTATGATCCTCAGAGCTATGCTCTTAATTTTGATGGTGGTGTTGAAAGAGAAGATGTTGCTTTTGCTTCATGATTTCTCAACGTGTGTTCTTCTGGTTCACCCATGATCAATGATGTTACATATATTGAGTTATATGAGTAAAGAAATTTGATTGATTTATTGGCATTTTCTTATCCCAATGTTCTATCAAATAACGTTATAACATATTTTGGGCCGAATACAGCTTGTTTAATAATTGGTCTTTGAAATACTAATCCGATATAATTATCAAACTAAGTCGGTTAATATCATTTCTATTAATTTCACCTGCTTAATGATCATAGAGGTCTCGTAATCTTGCTAGGTTGGAGGGTTTAAAAAATGAATCATGTCACCATCAAACATGAAAGAAAGTTTCGAGGCAATTGCTATCCAGAAAATACCAGCTTTGTAGTAGCTGTAGCTCTGAAAAGTTATGCTGCAACCAACGGGAGAAAATTATGCATTGACAAACCCAGATTGCCGACGTTAAATGAACGTTGCACAGAAAGTATAAGAACAGATTAATTAATAGGGAAATTTATAAAAATGACCATATTTGAGAACTTCTTTTAAAATTGACTACATCCAAAAAATTTTTTTTCTAAATAAATCAAAAATTTTATTTTTAACAAAAATACTCTTCTTCCACGCATAGTACATAAATTAATTATGTTTAAATAATTTATAAATTAAAAACTGAGTTAAAAATTAATATTAAATAATTTTAAATAAAAATTAAATTAATATTACATTAAATTAAAGATTAATTTAAAGATTAATATTAGATAAATATTAATAAATTTAATTAATGTTAAATTAAAAAAAAATAAAAAATTAAATAATATTTAAATAATTTAAAAATTAAACTAGTAAATTTAAAGAACATTTGAATAAGGCACTCAAAACTTTAAAATAATTTAATTTATTTAAAAATAATTAAAAATTAATAAAAAATTAAGTAAATTACATTATTACACAAATTGGTTATGTTTAAATAATTTACAAATTAAAAGATAAGATAAAGATTAAACTAATATTAGATAATAATAAAGATTAATATTAATATTAGATAAACACTAATAAATTTAATTAATATTCAATTAAAAATAATTTAAAATTAAAAATTGAATTATCAAATTTAAACAACATTTGAGTCGGGCATGGCTTACTCGAATCTTTAAAATAATTTAAAATTAATTAAAAATTAAATTACATTATTATACAAATTAATTATGTTTAAATAGTTTACAAATTAAAGGGTAAGATAAAGATTTATATTAGATAATTTTAAATAAAGATTAAGCTAATATTAGAAAATAATAAAGATTAAGATTAATATTAGATAAATACTAATAAATTTAATTAATATAAAATTAAAAATAATTTAAAAGTTAAAAATTAAATTAGTAAAAATTTAAACAACATTTTAGTAAGGCATGCCTTACTAAGTTTCTCCAAATTTTAAAATAATTTAAAATTAATTAAAAATTAAGTTAAAATACATTATATACAAATTAATTATATTTAAATAATTTACAAATTAAAGGATAAGATAAAGATTAATATTAAATAATTTTAAATAAAGATTAAATTTAATTATATAATAGTTAAATATTAATATTAAGATTAATATTACATAAATACTAATAAATTTAATTAATATTAAATTAAAAATAAATTTTAAATTATTAAATAATTTAAAAATTAAAAATTAAATTAATAAATTCAAAACTCGAAATTTTAATTAAAATAATTTAAAATTAAATTATATTACATTATTACCAAATTAATTACGTTTAAATAATTTTAAAATAAATTATTAAATAATTTATAAATTAAATAATAAAATAAAAATCAATATTAAATAATTTCTAATTAAGATTAAATTAATATTAGATAAAATTTAAAAATTAATATTAAATTTAATTTAATATTACAAATTTCAAGTCGTGCCTTACTCGAAACCATGAATTTCACAGTTGCGAAAGAAAGAGAGTATTTTTTCAAAAAATAAAAAATTGATTTAGTTTGAGAAAGCTTTTTTAAAGTAGTCAATTTTAGAAAAAGATTTTTAAATGTGATTATTTTTGTCAATTTCTCTAATTAATACGAGTGCCAGATAAACATGTAACTTCATTCTTTACTTTCGAAGAGTCAAAACAAATCTAGAAACAGACTGATTACATGTAGAATCATCCTTTTTAATTACAGCCGTTCTTATTCGTAGATATATTTCGTAAAGAAAAGATAATTTTTCCAATCACATAATGCTTGAAATTTGAAAACTTAGAAATGAGAAAATGATATACATGCATGCCTTCAAGCATAACTATATGTCTGAAGTCAATTGGTGATTTGAGTAAAATTTACTTGTATTTGTCGACCAGCCGCCTCCTCTAGCAGACTAAGTTTTCATCCTTGAAGTTCTGTCCTGTTGCAGTCGCTTCTAACAGGTGTATCCGATGCTTCTTCCCAACAAAAATGTGGAAATGAAAGAGAGTAGTCCTGTCCGAGTCTTCGGTTTACATGAAATTTTCATTGCTAGATTTACCTGGATTACTTCTTTTACAAAGTACATTAGTAGAGAGGTTCTTTATAAAATCTGATTCCATAAGAAGAACACTTAAGATCAATCAATAGCTTACTTCTTGCGTTTGCTCTTCGAAGTAGAAGAAGATGAAGGAGTAGCATGCCAATTCCTTTTTCTTTGGTTTATAAACCAATTATTTATCTGCTTTAATTGCAGGCCAGTTTCTTGCACCAATCGTGCCTTGTCTTCCTCCTGCAACAACGTTTAAAAGCAAATATGAGTTTGGATCTGATGGAGAATTAAAACTGATAGATAAAGTGAGTTTGGGGATTTACTGTTGGGTACGGCCACTTAGCATGCGATTGCCACCAAGCTTTTAAGAGTGAGGTGGTGTCACCAGGCAGTTTTCCTGCTCTTCTCTTCCGCAGAATTTCTTCTCTAATATCAACAATTTTTTCTTTATAACCCTAAAAGGAAGAAAATGGATCAGCCATGTAATCAAGTGATATACTTACAAAGTTTTTGCATTTTACCTGTTTCAGCTCATGCTTCAGTTCATGCCTAACACGCTCCATCAACGACCTCTCACTTTCTGTTGGAACAAGAGGACCAAATCCCATGCTATCATGTCCGTCCAGACTTCCATCATACAAGTTAGTGTCGCTATCTACCTGATCTTCGTCATCATCGGACATTGTTGCTCCCGTGCCTTCACCTGGAGAAACACCTGTTCATCAATCATGGTTTAGTACCAAATTTAGTTCATACACTTGAAATTTAACGTGACTAAATACACAGTACATACAAAAAAAAAAAAAAAAATCTATCATTTTCAATTCTATTAGATCGCCAACAAGAAATATGTGCTTGAGAGCAAAATACCGGTTATGCTTTGTAAAGATTGCTCAAGCTCCCAACAAGCCATTACTGCTTCCATTGCATGAACGCGAACATGTTGTTGCAATTGCTCTTTAAAGGAATAGAGCAGTAGAACATAATGCGTCTAAATAAGCAAAGGAAAGCAAAAACGGATTTTCAGATCAAAAAACACAAAAATGATCTCATACAAAAATCACTATTGACTTGTAGTACTTAGGTAAGGTTCAAGCAGAGAGTAAAAAAATGAGAAAATTAACACAATATAATACCACCAAGTTACAAAAAAAATCAGTAAAATTGATATTGATCTACTCCGCATAGAAAAGAATTTGAACTGGAATTTGCACAGTAGGATTCGATGACACATTATTATTTCTTTCAAACCTTTCAGTTATGCTCAAAAGCAAAGATTAAAAATAGTTTCTGTGGATAACATGGAAATTGAGTAATCAAGAAAACACTTTAGCTTTGATTTGAAGTTGGTCCTTTCATGTGAGAACAAGTTCCACAGCACACACTAATAAGAAATGAACCCAATCCCATCTAACAAGTTGAGAAATGAGACAAGGTGATCAATAAAAAGACCCTTTGAAGCACTCCGAATAAGCTCTATTATTAAATGCAGTCAAATAGCATGATTCGTCTAATGATGCCGCTACATGGCATTCTGATTCACATCACTTACCAGATCCTCTAGTATCATCATCCACTCAAAAACTCAACCAACTTTTACACATCATTCTTTAACATCACCAAAGAAAGAAGACAAAACACACACACACAATTCATTACACGCGAATCCTTGATTTGAACAAAAGCAGAGAGGTCATGGAATGTAATTGCTTAGAAGATGATGACCATTTTCCCCCAAAACTAATAGTATTAACAAAGAAAATCATGATCAATACAAGACTTGGAAAGCATAATACCCTGGGCATTATTTTACCAAGAAAAGAAAAGCACTCTTCGGATACCATTAGTGAGAAATAGCGTCTTTTCCAGATCGCCATGATATCAAAGTCATTAAATAGTAGCAATTCATCTCCAGCTTCTCAATTTCTTGTAAAGTCCACTGAATTTTGGTACTTCAAAGCAGAGGGCTTTGAACAAGAGGCAGAGAGCGATAAAGAACTTATCACTACGGCCATACAGAAAAAAGAAACTTCGATTTTTCGGACTTTTTACACAAACTGATTAAAACCCAGAAGAAAATAAAAGAAGAAGAAAAAGCTAACCGTACCATGAATTGATCAAGCTCTTTATCATCAAACACCACGTGTCCATTCCCGACAGTAGCAGCCGAGGAATACTTAGCCATGACGTCCTGCGACTGAGATAACTGTGCATCAATCTTAGGCAACTGGTC
The DNA here is from genome assembly GCA_035221805.1 of Trichilia hirta. Classification (NCBI taxonomy): domain Eukaryota; kingdom Viridiplantae; phylum Streptophyta; class Magnoliopsida; order Sapindales; family Meliaceae; genus Trichilia; species Trichilia hirta. Next base: position 280,139 of record JAWDEX010000018.1, read on the forward strand.
AACTGGGGTAGCGATCCTTAAACAAGACACGTGCGCCGACAGAAGCTGCTCGTACAATGGATGTCCCAAAATCTCAGCTTTACTTCTTACACTCCCCCAATCTTCTTCCCCACCTCCTCCTCTGCTACTGTTGTTGTTATTCTCACTGTTGTTAGGAACTGGATTGTCATCTTCCTCGACATCGTTTTGATGGCGGAAGATGGCGTTGTTCAGCCACGTCGGAGGTGGTGCTGTTGTTGCTGTCGTCGTCGACGACGACCTCGTCTGGAGGAGTCTTTGCATGTTTTCTTGGTCGTTATAAGCCATTTTCTTACTGTAAAGCTCTTTTTTACCCTTTTTTTTTCAAGTTTTTCCTTGTCTTCGTTCCATGCAATCTAAGAGGAAGAAAAATCACTTATTTGAGAAATCAAAAAAAATAGTAAAGAAAAAGAAAGCCTAGGAAACGTTCGTATAAGCTTCCAATTTTGGGACGGCTTTAGTTAGAACCGAGGAGGATGATCGGACGGTGAGGGGGAACGACACGCGATACATATATTATGTACAGACATATTATTCAAAACACCAAACAATAATTGATAAAAATATTATTAAAAACAAATAAATTATATAAATAATAATTTATATGTGACACGATTTTTTTTTTTTTTTTTATATTACTTGACTAGGAAGATTTTTGTGTATCATATCCAACAATTTCTTTAGAAAAGTTAAGTAAGTATGACTGTAGAATAATCACATATAAATAATATAATAAATTAATTTTCAAACAATATATTTGGGTGCAAAAAAAGAAAAAAGGACAACAATAGAAAAAAAAAAAAAAATGATCCTTCCACGCAACTCAAAACTTGGGTAAATTTGTGTAGTGGTTTAAAAAACTAATGCTCGAGTTTGGTAAACCACTAAAAGTACTTTCAAAAATAATTAAAAAAATCAATAAAGTCAATAAACACTCTGTAATTTACTTTGAGGGTTTCTATACGGTATACCACATCAGTTTCAAGAAAATTATTTTTATTTTAATATATATATATATATATATATAATTTTTATGTAATATATTTTAACACATAAATTCTAACAATTTTGAGCGAAATCCAACGGTTGTGTCACTCTGGCGCCGGCGTCACGTAATTGTGTACTTACTTTGGAGTAAACAAACAAGTAGTCATGGACTGGCTCAATTCGCTTTTTATCCACTGTTTCTATTGGACGATGTCGTCTTTTTATTGTTCAGTTTTACCTTCCGCCTATGACGTTATTGCTCTATTGCTTGGCCTACTTGATCCATTGTGCAGTTCGTACAATTAACACGTGTTGATCCTAGGTTTCATGGACCACTTACGCGGGGGACCACTGTGGGCACGCGCAACGAGATGGTGAATTTTATTCTGACACGTTAATTTGGACTGTTTCTGTGTGGACGAAGTCGCCGGCGGCCAAAGAAAGAAAGAGGAAAAAGTCACAGAGCGTACTCGCTCTTGTTTGTGGTCCTTAGCCTAATTCTGACTTTGGGACCCACATAGTCCCCTCTGATTGGATTCTCGTATAGATTGACACGTGTCAATAATGGGTTGTTAGTCCCCGCGCCAACACTTTTCCTTTTTTATTAACTACCGAAAACAATTAAAAATTATATTTAGTTTTCTAATATTCACTTGGAACAATACTTAGATTATTTAATTTTGTGAAACTTCTTGACATTTAAAATAAAAATGGGTTTTACTGATGACTATTCACACTTGTTAAATATTATATTTAATAAATTATATTTTTTAATATATTAAAAATTATTATTAATTAATAAATTAAATATAAAAATTATTATCAATAATAAATATAAAAATTTTAATAAATGCCTTAAAAATATTTATTAGCATATAAATATATGTAAACAAAGTCATACACATTTTAACTTTTTTTTATTTGTAAAAAATAAATAACTAAACTCATATCTCTATATCCATTTCCATATCCATATAAATAAATATATTGATTTCAATTGCATACAAATTTTGGAATTTTTTTATTGTTTCCAAACTTAGAAAAAAGATAAGATGAGATAATCGATCATAGTTTTGAGAAAAATGGGAATCTTCATCAACACTTCTCGAATATATTTCGGAAACGTAAGTTTATAGGTAAACACACATGAAAAAGTCGTTGTCACTATATTAAAATCGTTGAATAAAGTTATATTGTAATTAATGAAAGAAAGAAAAGAAAATAGGTGGTCTGATTTTATCAAAATATTTTTAGATAAATTTTTGGTCTTACCATTCGAATGCGCCAATGGTATTATTAAGCAATTGGTCTCCTCAATGGGACACTTATAGCCCACCAGCTGCCCTACTTTCTGTTTTTCACCAATTCCATTCGGGCTGCTGCCCTGTGTTTTTACTTTTATCATGTCCTTTTTCTTCTCTAGGATGAGGATCTGTTTTGGTTCAGCTTCAGTCCCAGTGGTCCCCTTGTGGAAAATGTCGCCTAATTGGGAGCCCTAGAAAAGCAACAAACCTCAGAGACAAAATGTAGGAGAGTCTATGTCAATAGGTAAAAATATCATATCAGCTTTAAATTCAACGTGTCAATTAGACGGATCCAGCTAATTACTCAATGGATAGGTTGATTAGATAACTGTCACGTCATGTCAACGTATTTGAGAGTAAGATTGGGCTAATTGGGCTAATTGTGTCTGCGGCAAATTTGAGACTGCGATGTTTTAGTTGTGAATTTGTACTGTAGAATTAAATTGAGCCTAAGCTGTGTGATGTAATGGACCCTGCCCTTATATTGATGAGTTTTGGGGCCTTACTGTTCTGGAATTCGGTCCACGTTGTTTCTCTGAAGCAAAAATGTTGAAATGATGAACTTTCTTTTTGATTTATGCACAAACATTGGCTCAAAAGAAAAAAATAATTTTTCCAGGTGAAAAGATTTTCATGAAAGAGTATATTATACATAAAATATAGGTACCGCTTAAGGTAGCCTAGGAGTAAAGAAAGGTTTTGTGACTTTGAGCTCAGCCCAATCGCAAATATAAACAGTTATGAGAGGCCTGTTTCAGATTGCGCAAGCAGCCTGTGCTCTTTTGTATCCAACATATGCCGCGAGATCATTATATGAATTATTTTAACGGTTTATATTTCATAACGGAGGATATGGCTAGCATCTTGTTAGCATTGTATATTTTAAAATTATTCATATTATCAATTTTAGATATATTATATTAAATTATTATATAATAAAATATATATTATACATATTTATTAATAATAAAAGTGTTTCAATTCATGTGTATATACTATTTCTTCTATCTAATCATACTAGTGATCGAATATACATGTGAATAATTTAAGATAATTAGTTATTTAAATTATTTTTTATAAACGTAATATCAACTGAACATTGATATTGCATAGTAAACACACTAAATGTCTTCGGTTGAGATTATATTAGTACGAGTGATATAATAGTCATATCATTAGGATATTAGTGTAGAATAATAGTTAGAGAACTATTATTTAAACGTGACCAAGATATGATAAATCACACGAATGTATGATGTCAATGATTCATCATTAAATTATATGAGTGTGTTAATTACTTCTCAGACCTTTGACGTCATAGTTATCTATTGGTATAGATGTACATAGTTCATATGGTGTATAAATACGAGACTAATCACGTCTTATACACAGAAGCCGGTTTGGTAATGTATTATTTATATTAAGAAACAAATGACTGTCAGAAAAAATCTATTGACTTGATATAATAGATTTCGAGGTACCGTTGACTCAATTCAGATTTGAGTTTTCAGTCGAATATTAGTAAACGACTAAAAATAAAGTCTTTGATCAAAGCACAAAAAGTCATATAAAGAGTTTGCTGTGACAAGTTCAGTTTGTACTAATTAGTTATTCGAATAAAATTGAATTGACGGTTTTGACATTCGTGAATCCTAATTTGATTGGGATTAGACGAACAGAAGGAAATTATTCACACAAAACCTATAATTGGGTATAAGGCTCAGTTTTCAGTTTCTCAGCCCCCTCTTCAATTCTCCTGTTCTCTCTCTCAAATTGGCCAATCAGTAAAAGATTAAAGGCGTTTGATTTCTCAGAGAAATCACATTATT
>JAWDEX010000018.1:284376-315334 GCA_035221805.1 Trichilia hirta
TCTCCTGTTCTCTCTCTCAAATTGGCCAATCAGTAAAAGATTAAAGGCGTTTGATTTCTCAGAGAAATCACATTATTAATGTTGCGTTTCATCACAGAATCACTAAAGGTTAGTGATTGTAAATTAAATGTGTTTAATTTATAAAAAATAAAAATAATTGATAAAATTGTTATTTCCGTTGCGTTCTGTGATATGCATGTGATCACAAACACACGGCACATCCATCCCTGAAACCATTGGTTCAAACTAAAGGTGAGCCAAGTATTTAGTAATTAATTATTTGCAAGCAAGTAGGTAGCTAATGTAAAATAATACATTGTTGAAAGCTCAATCAGATAGTATGCTGCCAAATTTGTTTTGAAATAAATTGGACCACAGGCCTATGACACATACACACATGTTCTTTAATATGATTCTGCAGCAGGTATTTAATTCATGAACTCAAGTTGCAAACAAAATGTATCCATAGCAACCTCAACATAAAGCAAGAGCTGTATACTTCTCCACTTACGGAAGAAAACTAGCAGGTTGTTTTTTGGTTCATTGTAACTGTATGTATATTCATCCTAAAGTTCAAAATGCAAGAACTGCTATTAGGTTGGGAGAATTCCAGGTGAAGCTTGCCAAAAGTATAAATTGAAATGCTTCAAACAAATAGAAAATTACACACAATGTAAGCATCACTAGGTTGCATATTGGTGCAACTCATATGGATAAACTCCCCAACAACAATGAAAGTTTAAATAGTCGTATGCATTCATTTGTTGATGCTTATAAAGCCAATCAGAACACATCATTCAAGACAAAACGGTGGAAAAATAATGCCTCCAATTAAAAATAAACGCTCACTGTATAAGAATTTAATTATTGAATGTAATATAGAAAATGATATTTACAAACATAATACACAAAATTCTAGATAATTGGGGAGTAATCGCATCCGAAGAGTGATTCAAAGCTGAATCAGGAAATTGACTAAAATTTCAGTTCTTCAACAAACTTTCAACATGAATCTCCATAGACCTCTTTTTTCCAATTCCTAAGCGAAAACCAGGTCCAATTTAAGTCCATTCGAGGATTAACACCGCAAACTAGCTTACAAATGTCACCATTACCAAATTTTCCTGAGAAATAAACAGAACTTCTGCCTTTAAAGTTAAACTAAAGAACTTATATTTTCTATCACAGAATATAAAAATCAAATCAAACCCTACAAATCAGGAAAAACTAATCAAAACTTACCTTCAAGGACTGGTCCAATAACAATGTTTTATCATCCTAACTTTTCTATGAAAAAAAAAAAAAAAAAACTTTCTAACTCAAACTACTAAAATTCATGAAATTCATTCCATCTACCAAGTTCTGAATTTAACTACTAACTAAAAATGCACTTCAGAAATAACCTTACATTTTCCTTTAATACAGAACGCAAAAATAAAATCAAACCCCAGAAATTAATCGGACAAAGTAAATCAAAACTCACCTTCAAGTACAGTTCCGACAACAATGTTCTTGGTATCAAAGTGGGGACAAGATCCTGGGCCAGTGGTGATCAAGAATTCAACATTCCCGCTATCCAAATCATGCGTAATCTCATCTTCATCATCATTCTCTGACAACAACGAAATAACTTCACCCCTCGAATGGGGCAGCGAGAAAGCTCTCGAATCAACGGTTTCCGTGTTCTGGGACAAGAAATCCAACGGCGGGTGAACTTCCCCTTTTGTTTGCCTCCGTCCCTGGCGTCCAGCGACAAAGAACTGTCATTTTGAAGTTGGAGACAGTGAATGGGACGAGGTGGCAGTATAATCCGATGCAGAGGCGACCCAAGGGGACGGGGGAGGAGTTGTGACAAAGGGTGTTTCAGTCGGAGCGGAGGAAGGTTGGGCAGACGGAGAAGTCCACGAAGACGCTGTCGGTAATGGTTGTGTCAAGTGGTGGAGTAGGACGTAGGGTAAGTCAGAAGGAGGAAAGGAGAAGGAGTGAGCGGCAGGAGGGAGGGGGGGGATGGGGTTCAGATTGATGGCCTTGATGTTGGAGGGAAAAATAGTTAATGGGTCCTTTCAATTGGTCTAAAATCTAAGTGGTTAAAGTTCTTGTCCGTAAAATCTTACATGATTTCATTAAAAAAAATAAATAAAATCATATCAAAATATAATTTACTTTAAATATTTTTTAAATTTAAATTAAATGAAAAATCAAATCTTATCAATTTATTTTAAAGAAGACAATTAATTATATTCTCTATTATTTAAAAATTCCATTCATATAAATTATAATGTGATAATATGATTTTATTGGTAAATATTTTATATAATTATTTATTTTATCTTACTTCTATGATAGTATTTTTTTTATTCAAAACAATTGGAGTTATTAAAATATGATAGGGGTAATATTTTTTGGTTCATGATCAACACGGGATCCATTTTATTAATACTGTTTTTGTGTACACAAATTTTTCATACAAACTTATTCATTCACATTGCTACAGTAATATCATATTTTATAAAAATAAGAATAAAAATAATGTCATATAAGAATTTTTATCACTTTTATAAGAATAAAAGTAAATTATATAAATTATATACAAATAATAAAATTTTATATATTAACTTCTATAGATAAAAATAATATCCCTCACATTATTTGAATGTATCCTCTCACGTTATTATTTTATCACATTATCATAATGCTAAAAATGATAACTGACATCAATTGCACTTAGTATGCTAAAATACACACACACACGTATATAATGACAAACGAAAAATTTTGTGAGTGAAATTCAACATTAATTAATATTAAAATCAAATCGTAATAACTACAAATCAAGTTTATAACTGTTATTAAAATTAAACAAAAATGTCCAAACTTTCGTCAGTCAATCAATAAGTCATTTATTTAAAAAAATTTTGATGATATGCTTTATTTTTTAAAATATAATTACACATAGGTTGATTCTAGAAAAGTGATTTTTTTCTTGATTCTACATGTGCATCTCTCTCTCTCTCTCTCTCTCTCTCTAAATCACAAATTTAAAAAAAAAAAAAAAAAAAAAAAGTTATCCCTTCTATTAATGCATATAAAACACTGAATTGGTGTGCACTTTTTGCATATATATAAAAAGAAATTACAAGACTCATATTTATATACAGTATAGAACACACACATGATACATTCCTCTCCTCCTCTCCTCTCTTCTCTTTTGTCTTGTCCTCTCTCTCTGTGAAAATGTTTGATATAAAATGAAATTAATCGAATGTTTTGGATGGTTCTCAAAGCCTTTTACAGATAACAATGTTCGATAAAATGGTTGTGTTGGTGCTTAAATCCAAGACACGAGAAGTTCATAGGGAAATTTGTGTCAAGAATTCTCTTGAAGATTTAGTTATAGGGAAGTCAGTTTATAAACTATTTTATCTAAGATTCTTGCATGATCTTGAGCATGGGGTATAACTGTAATTGGATTGTCTTTTTCGTACAGGTTTAGGTTAGTTTTCCAACATTGTTTGGTCCGAAGGGGACGTCATTTTCTGACTAACAAGCTAGAATGAATTTTGAGCTATCTATTATATTGATGGTTGTTAAATTGGAGAGGTAGGAATGACATTTCCTAATGCAAGAGAAGTTATAGTTTCGGATGAATTGTCAAGATGTCGCAGAAAATCAGCATTGGAATTTTGCTTCGACTCTTACTATCTTGAGAAGATTTTTACTTTGATTCTTATAAGTGACTGGTGTTCTTTATAAGCTTAAAAACTATGCTTATTCCTCAACTAATTGATCTAAAAATTATGTGCTTTCATTAGATAGACAACTCTTTTGGCTCAATTGTCGATGTAAGATGGACTCCATGTGACTTCATTTCTCTCATATATCCCGAGAAGGCAATAGGATAACTGACAAGTACTTGGCTAACTAGGGTGCCAGAATTCTCTTCTTCTACTGGATCGATTGCTTCCCCAACTAAGCTCAAGTAGCTTCTTTTTAAGGATTCAATGGAGGTAAACCTACCAACAAAAAGTTTTATTGACTTTGTCTTTGTTTGTGTATATCTCTTTCAGGGATTTTTGACTCATGTCCCTCCAGTTGTTTTTATTTTCATCAAAAAAAATTAAGCTTCTATGATTTGTTATTTCTTCCAGGTATATAGGATATGTAATAAATTTTAAAGTATGTAGAGAGTGTGTTACTAGAGTCTTGTCTGGATTTATTTTATTATTAATTATCGTTAGGTATTATTACTAACACTTACCAATTGTTGAGATATTAAATAGTTACAGATAAGGGATAACTATGGGGAAGTAATATATAACAAATAGTAAGGTTTAAGGGATAGCCAAAGAGATGGAAGATGTCCACGTGTTCCGTCATTTCCTTAACATTTGCTATGACAACGATGATATGGAAGATTAAGATGCATGTTGTCCATATACTTGGTAAATGCTTCATAGTTGAAGTAGTCCTCATTAAATAGTAAGGTTTAGGGAATAGAGGGAAGGAAAATACCCGTTTGTTCCTTCCTCTTCTTAAACTCTAGCTAGCCCTCTATGTTGAATTAGTATATAATTAAGTTCATGCATGGCTTCTGATTCACTTAAATAGAGAGTATGGAACTAGGGTTTTGTCTAGATTTTCCGTGGGACTCGAGAGAGAAATTCGGGTTCGTTCCAAATTAGACAAACTTTCTTTTCTAGGGATTCAGAGATTCTTATTTCTCAGGACTCTCAGACAGGGTGAAGGAGAATATTTGCAATCAGATTAATAAGTGGCTTAACTAATTATATATTAGCTATGCTTGGGTTTAATTAATTAATGATTAATGATGGCTTAGCAACTTTAGATTTGTTTGTTAAGTCATTGTTTATAATTTTCTTCGGAGAATCAGATCATATACATACATCGCTCTAACTAATCATTTTGGAAGCATGCCAATTTTTATTTCATTTTCTTTTTGTCTTTGGGTGATCAATTGTTTAATCGTATGCAATGAAGAATCTGAATTAAATATAAAGTTAACTACAAAGTCTTGTAGATTCGCTTAAATTCTTTCTGTATTGTTCTCAAAGGAATAACTATAACTAACTTCAAAGAATGTATATAATTTAAACCAATTTATAGAAATCGCAACTCTCTCTTTGGCTATATATGCATGCTTAGTAACTATGTTTCTCAATAAACAATGAAATCACAAAAAGACAAGCAATTATATATAGTTAACATCATGCATATTCCTTTTCTTGATAGTTAATTGGGAAAATAATTTTTTTTTTTTTGGCTTTAATTTAAGGAACAAAATCGTATTATATATACTTTGATGTGAATTGCAGGCCATTACATATATTATTAAATTACTATTTGACTTGAAAGATTATGAGTTTGTTTGGAGTATAATGATTGTATTCTACTTTGAAAATAAAGTTAAATAATTATTTAATGACACTAATTTTTTATCGTATCAATATATTTTATATTAATATTTGATATTTAAAATTTTTATTTTGCAGTAGTTGTTGTGGTTTGAAAGTTATGATTCCAAAATATCAAATGTATTCTTAAATTTGAATTAAGAATTCAACAAATTATTTAAATAACTTAATATTCTCTTAAGCATAATTGGACTTTATCACACAAATTCAGATAATTATTTTTAATATTTGATTGTTTGAAGGGATTCAAATCCAAGGCCATATTAAACTCATTTTAACACCGTATTAACTGTCACTTGATTTAAAAGTATAAACTTGATATAAAAGTTTAGATAATTATATATATTTAATAACCATACTCACTTTTTTTTTTTAATTAATATTTTTTTTTATTTTAATTTTTATTTCAAAAAATTACGATACTTCAATATCAAACGAAGTCACAATGAGAACTAGTTTTTGGATAACAACTCGTTAAAGTATAGTATTTCAAAACAAATTAAGACCAAAGTTTTGCCTTTAGTTCTGGCCTTGTAAGATGGATTAATTGTTCTCTTGGCATAGTTTTATCAGATGCACAACTAACTATCAAAATAACTGTTTGATTGGGATGAAAATTTTATCGTTTTGTCTAATGAGATTAATTAATTAATTAAACTCAATTTCAGTACTTATTCTACAAGTACGGCTATATGTAGGCATTTTATGGAATAAGTAATAAACAATGTAAGACAATATGAAAAATAAATGCATATATTAAAGAAATGCACATTACTCTGCATATATTACATAATGCTCGCAAACTCAAAAGTCTGAAGGAAAATGAAACTAAAGAAAGTAGTATGCCCCTTATTTATTTATTTATTTATTCTGAAGAGAAATAAAATACATCCTTTACATTATATCAAAACTTACATCTCAGATGGATATACAAATATTGAACTTTGATAAATTTAGTGCACTCATTCATTCCTCTTGAGGGGCGCTAAGATCATAATTTATAGCTAGCTAGAATCGCTGAAGATTTGAGATTTTACAATAATGCATATGTAAAAGGCTAAATAATTTACTCATTGGTTTCTAACCTTCTTAGTTTGTTCAGAATAACAAATACTGTTCTTGCAAATAAAAGAAACATGAAGTGACGATGAGGAATAATTCTCCGAAGCGGCAGCCATGTAGAATGAATTACCGTCACCAATTGATTTTTTCTTAGTGAAAGACTAAGTTATTCTGTTTGGCACAAGCATTGGAACAAATAACTCCTTTCAAATTGTGTAGTGCACAGCCGCAGTTCTTGTGGTACGGCCGCCGTTCAATCTCTAAATCATTCAAGGACAATCTTCCCTCAAAGACACATTGAAGCATCATCTCAGATGCTCTAGCTACAGCCCATAAGCACTTTCGTATGTGTGGGTGTATAAGTATGCTTTAGCTATATAAAGTTGGAATAATTTTGAATGTGGGTTAAAAGTTTGCACGGTTTGACAAGGATTTAGATAGGGAAGAAATTCATTGTTATTGTTATTATTGAATGAGAATTTGAATAACCAAGCTAGATAGAATTTTACAATGTGCGCTAACATTTTTTCCTAGGGAATAGAATTGTCGAAGTTAAAAATTTTTGTGTAGAATCTAGTAGGGATGGCGATGGAGAAAATCAATGGAGAAGACGACATTTGTTTTGTTCCTTTGTTAGGCTTAATTTGGCATTCGTTATAGATTTGTTGGCATAGTTTGCTCCGGATCTGAAAGTTGTTTGATTAAGTTAATTATAACTTGCTAGCAGTCATTCCACTTTTGTTGCATGGGAAAGGTGATTTTTTCTATGAAAAAAAGTTTTAAAAAAAATGAAAGGATCTCATGGTTTCAAGTGTCGTATTAGTTCATACGTGCGACTTAATTCAATCTTACAAGTTTCATTAGCTAATTGTTGAGGCATATTTTTAACATTGTGGCGTTTTTATTGTAGCATTAACTTTTAACGAGAATCATATATTTTTATATTAATAATTAATATTTAGAACCTTCTTATCCCATGATAATTGTGATTTAAAATTATCAAACCATAATATGAAACAGATCTATATATAAGCTCTTAAACTTTCTAACCAATTGACAATGATGGTTATTTCTCACAAGGTGGAGGAATTGCGAGTGCAAGGCAATTTTCTCCCCGTGGAATGAAGACAAGACTTAGTGGACTTTGGGTTCTTGTCGAAGTAGTTACATAACCAAGGGAAAATGAAATTTTCTAGGAAAATTTTGGAAATTTTGACTTGAGAGAGGATCTTAGGAATTAGTGAAGGTTTGAGTGGCTTAACTTCATCTGCTTTGGCTAATTCACTAACTACATAATTAGTTTCATGTCTTGGGAACTTTTGAAATATATGTAAGAGTAAATTAATGGTAGGATTTTTTATAGTTATCATCACAAAATTACAAGAAGATTTCGCATTTTGCATAGTTATCATCAACAAAATTACGACTAGATTTCGCCCTTTCTGACTAGTTCGTTATAGAATGATCGATGGATTCAATCGAATCGAGACAAGAGTAGTAGTTAACTAATTAAATCATAGTTAATTCTGGTTATTTATTGCAGACAAGAAATAAGAAAATATTGTCTTCTTCTCCGAAGATTCTGTTCTTCTTTCTGTGCAAGAGTTCGACCCTAATTCTTCCCTAGGAGAAACTGACAACTCACATTGTGAATCTCACTATGTTAATTACTTCTAAATTCTCATTCCACAATAACAATGTATTTCTTCCCTATATAAATCCTTCTCAACGCATGCAAGTTTCAATCCGCATTCAAAATCATTCTAACTTATACACCCACATATACCAAGGCCTTATATATGGCTTCAGCTGGAGCAGCTGAGATGATGCTTCGATGTGTCTTTGGAGGAAGCCTATCGTTGTATGATGCGGAGATCCAGCGGCGGCCGTACCACAAGAATTGCGGCTGTGCGCTGCACAATTTAAAAGGAGTCATTTGCTCTAATGCCTGTGCCAAACAGGATAAGTTGTCTTTTCTTAAGAAAAAATCATGGGGTGATTGCTCATTATCCGTGGCTGCAGCTTCCAGGAATAACTTCTCATCATCACCTAAGCTTCTCTTATTTACAGAGGAAGTAGTATCTGTCATTTAGAACAAACACAAGGTTAGAAATTACGAGGTGAATTATTTAGTCATTTGTACAGCTTATTGTGAAATCTTAAATCTTCATCCATTGAGTCTAGCTAGCTAGATAATGATCTCAGTGCTCCCTAAAGAGGAATGAGTGATGTAAATTTTTCAAAGTCCAATGTTTGGATATTCATCAAAGCTGCAAATTTGCATATAAACATGTGTTCTATTTCTTTTCAGAAAAAAGGAAAAAAAAAAAAGAAGAGAGAAGTAAAGTGCATACTATTTTCTTTCATTAATTTCATTGTCGCTTTGACTTCTTGAATATTTATATATATTTCAGTTAATCCTTTTCTTGATCATTCTGATCTATATTTTTAACTAAATAATGTCATTTTTTCCCGTAGTGATTTACCACATAAGTATATTAATATTAAAACAAAGTAATCATCTACTGACTTGGAGTGACTTATTTGCAAATTAATCAAACTAAGGATCCAAGCTGCATTTGAAAGTTAGCTCAACAGAAATGTAAAAATTGATATTGTCTCTTCCCCGAGAAATTAATTAGTTTATGCTTTAATATATACTTAATTCAATTAATCAAAAACAGGGAAAAATTATTAAGTAACTATAAAAAAACAAACAAAAGTACTAAGCTATAGAACGATGAATATCAAATTTTAGTTGATTCAATAATTTTTTTTAAATTAAATTATATAAGATTAATCTTGTAACTTCTAATAGTATGTGGCAGTAAAATCGGTTAAGAACGAATTCTCTCTTAACTGATTTTGTAAGAACAATGATTACCACATTTACCCCCCACTTCTTCTAGTACAAAAATTCAAGTATCCTTCTTCTCCACAGAAACCAGTGAAGAACTAAAGAAACCTAGCAATGGCTTGGCGAATAGCTGCTACAATTTGCTTATTGTGACTGCCGTGATCTGCTTTTTTCAATTTATGGGGTGGCTATTGTCTCAGTGGACATGAAACCCATAAACTTGACCATTGGTGCTCGTTGTCGTTCTGGATCTTGCACAGTTCTATGAATTTATGACAGAAGTTCTTACTCCATGGAGGATACCGTTTGTTTTTACTGCTCTCTTTGCTGTCTTAAAAAATGGAACTAGGCATTAGATAAACGTTCTAATAGATAAGTTAGATAATACATTTTAGACTTAACAACAAATCAATGTTCAAAGGAACCAGTTAAATGACTCACTCAAAATATTTAATTCCGAGATTTTAAAAATTATTTTTATAAAAAAGTAAAATAAAAAAGATTTATTGATTCATTAAAAATTGATTAAACTTCTATTGAGAATTGTAGTCTATATTAAAGTAAATTCTAGTCTTACTCAAATAAGGCAAATAAACACAAATTTTAATAAAACTAAAATAATTTGAACATATATCCACGACTTAAGCAAGAAAACTAATTAATATGAATTATAATAAAATAAAAAACTACCAAATAAATTAAAAAGCTTCTAAATAATAAAACTAAAATAAGATAAATTTTAATAAAATAAAAAATTAAATAAATTATATACACACACATGTATATATTCGGGAGGTTATTCTCAGGTTGTTTAGATTTCTGAAAAAGGTATTTCTTTAATATAAGGATTAAATTTTAGATATATTAAATAAAATTCTCAATGCTGATAAATAAATGAGATATTTTTCAAATTTAAGTTTAAACAAGATTCTAGAATTATTGTAAAATTTAAAAGAGAAAATATATAAAATATTTAAAACCCTCGGACCTGAAATTTGAAGCAATTTGATCTAAAATAATCAATATATATACATCTAGTTAATACAAATTAGAATAATTAAATGTAGATAATAACTAATAATATTGACATGCGCATGGAACTCTAGAGATGCATACCTCATAATCTGGTCGAACAATAATATTCTCCATATCCCTATTCTGAGACCATGTTAAAGAATTTTTGTTATGAGTTGGTATTATTAATTTATTTATAGCTATCAATTCAATGGAAAAGGAAAAGAATTTTCCATTGAATTCTAGAGATGCATACCTCATAATCTGGTGGAAATAATATTCTCCATATCCTTATTCTGAAACCATGCCAAAGAATTTTTGTTATGAGTCGGTATTATTAATTTATTTATAGCTATCAACTGAATGGAAAAGTAAAAGAATTTTCTGTCTTCCATGTTTAAAGGATTTTTCCTAAAACGCAAAATTAATGTTGTGGAAATCGTTAACATGATATACGAAATTGAAAGCAATACTTTCTTTTCCATGGAAAAAATATGCATCAAAAAGATTAAAATAGTAGGAAAAAGTTTAAAAAGAAGGGTTAGTGATGATAATATATAATTTTAATTCAGTGATTAATAGTATATTTGGTATTTGTGAATTACCAATTTGTACATTGCTTCCCAATTGATAGAAAACTTGGAGGAAAGAGCTAATTAATCGAATTCATCCCTGAAAGCCATGCTAACGTGATAAAGAATAAAAGCAAAGCAAACCAAACAAAACAAAATAAGGAGGGAAAAAAACAATACAAGCTTTTAGAATTCACATATTTTTCCGTTAAATTTGATTTTAATTTAAATACTTGTCTTTACTAAGAGCAAATTTGATTCCTATTTGAATTACTTGATTCTTGCAGCTGTTTCTCCCTTCTTTCTGTTTTTCGATCTCTTCTGTTAAGATAATTAGATCTAACTAAATGACTTATTACCCACTTTGAAAAGTGTATGTTAAATTAGAGTCAGGTACATTATTCCTTACTTAACTAATTCTGGGATATTGCTTAAAAGAATATTTTTTAATTCACATATAGCGGAACCTAAATTAATCCTAACTATCCTATCCCATATAATATTTCAGTAAAAACAGAAAATCCCTCAACTTAAGCCACACCCATTTTAAATAGAAAAGAAGTAATAATTAGAAGAGAGGAAAAGAAATAGTAAAACAAGGAAATAATTTGGTTAATTAAAAGACAAATAGATAGTTTTAATTCAAAAAATTTGATTTAATTTGGTTCAGAAATCAGACTCTTGACTACAGATGCGTGATGATCTCCTACTATAATTATATATTAAACCTGACTACATTTTTATTTTTTTTCGTTACTCATCTTTTTTACAATATTTTCCAATGAATCATAACGCATACTCCATTTTCTAAATTGTACATGAAAACATAGAATCACTCGAAAAAACACAAAAAAAACAAATTAATACGAAAGCTAATAAACAATTGTTAATTATTATTTAATTAAGACACTAATTAACCTACTTAATTCTCTATAATCTATAGATCAGTTTTCTTCATGAAGGGAGCCAATTACAACACGGCTTAAAGAAGCCTTGCACCCAATAACACCCGTCTTTCAAATTACAGGTATTTTAATCATTTTATCCTTGAAAAATATTTTCGTTATTTTTGCAAAATACATATTTGGGTGTTAATTTTATTTTCATATTTGATTTACTAATTTTAAATTATGTTTATCAAGTGATTGGAAAGAATTTAACAAAAATGTGATAACTTCAGAAAATTTCTCTATAAGGTATCATTTGCACACCTAAACTTTGTTGTTAATAGAAAAATTGAATTAATAAGCCTTTTGTTTCTAATGAAATAGGATAGAATAAGAATTTTATAAAAATAAATTTGAGGTAAATTCAAGGTCATATGAGGGAGAATCGAAGCCGATAATATAGAAGTCTAAAAACTAGAAAGCATAAGAATCAAAGGCCAGAAAGGCAGGGGATAACCAGCCCACCTGCCCACCACTAGACCAGAGCTGGTCCTAGAGCAGGACCTGATTTATGGGGATGCGTGGCGCCAGATTCCTCTTCAAATGCAAAACGGCATCGAATGCTCAATTTTGCTTCTTGTTTTTACATGTTTGTCCTTTTTAGAAGTTTTTTGTCTTCTTTTTACTTAGGGGCACATTTATTATTTTCTTAAGTTTTATAAAAAGCTAAGAAAGGGGGAGAATCGATCATTTTCTCCTCCCTTCTCCTCCTTACTCTGATTTCTCTCTTCCTCTTTTGTTTGTTATTATTTCCTCTCCTTCTTATTTTTTTATTTTTCTACCTATTAAACTCCTATTTTTTTAATAAATCACAAGTACACTATCTTCTCTACATTTTATAAGTCACATTTTCAAATTTAATGGAGTATTCAAGCAAGAACAAGAAGTTAAGACTTTTAGCAAATTAGGATTTTGACAAATTAATATAGATATTGACTTTGTTAGACTTAAATCAAGCAATGGATAAGATTTTTAGCCTCTTTTAAGTTTTTATTTGAGAATTTCATCAGTACTAAAGTTAAGTTTACTATTTATTTGAAAGTTTTATTGATTTAGGCATAAAATTATAAAATTGAGTTATAATACATTGATTATAAGTTAACATGAGCAAAATGGAGATATGGGTATAATTGGGTAATCTATTACTATTTATGAGTATTTTTATCCAAGTTGTTTAGAATATTGGGTTTAATTGTTAAATTTGATTTAGAAATGATGATTATAATGATATAAAAATTGCCATGGATTTTTATTTGATAGAAATAGGATAAATGGCAAAAAAATGCGTATAATCTTGTTGGGTGAAGTTCAATTAGAAAATATTAACACATTGAGCACATTTATTGTTGGAGATATGTCATAGAGCCAATCATATCATATTGTTTAAGAATTTATCTTCGTTGTGTATGTACATATTTTATAATTAGTTATAAATTTGTTTACAATTAATAAATAGCATTTATATCATTTTGCATATATTCGGTTGCTAGTTCTATACTTTTATTATTAATGTAAAATGAGATTCTATTATATATTATATGTCAAAATTTTATTTATAATGAGTTGTGGATATGAATACAGAGTCTATAATTTAAATACATTCAAATAAATTCTCAGTTGAGGTAATGCTATTAGAAACAATAACATTGTATGACTGACATATTTTATTACTGCCAATGATTAGTATTCGATGCTAATAATTAAGTAATGAATCTCATATCATAAGAACATAAATATGAATATTATATTTGTGAATGTATTATTGAATGTGATCAAATAACACAAATTACATGGGTGATTATTTATAATTAATAATGCATTGTACAACCGTACTAGTGTATCACTATTTCTTTGACCTGGGATATCACTATTGTCTTTTATACTGAGAGACATCATTTACTTGTATATATCACATCAGACTAATCACGCTTGGTAAAAGAAACTTGATGGCAATGTGACTTTATTATAAAAAGACGGGTGATGATCAAGATAAAATCTGTTAGCTTAAATATTTGATTTTGAGATCTTAGGCAAGATTATCATACATGAAAATTAAATCTTTAACCAAAGTATGCATATTCAAAAATGACTTTTATAAATAAGTGGATTATGTATATGGTATAAGTTCTTAATTCTATAATTGAGTTAGAAATTTGACGAGTCAATAACCCACACTTAATCGAGAGTTAACAGCAGAGAGCTTTACTATATAGACGTATAACTATATAGTTAATTTTAAATCTTTATTCATTGTATTTATGGATTATGATATCTTATTATAGGTCACTCATAATCATTGAGAGCTTTGATTGCAATGTGTTGTATCAAAGTGATGCAAAATATTCGTACATACTCATGACTAGCTTATAGTAAATCTAGGGGGTCATGCACACTAACCAATAATTATTAATAATAGTTATAATATTTTTATAATGGCAAAAATTAATATGATCCGATATATTGATCAAATTATATTTTTTATTATTTAAAGTAAAGAATAAATTTCTCAGTAATGATGTACTAGCACCCGTATGTTCGTAAAATATTTTAATAATTTAATATATTATAAATATAATTTATTGATATATAAAGAGTTAAAAAATATATTAAGATATCAAGAATATAATAAATATATGTATTTATTTATTATTAATTAAATAATTATTATTTAATTAAAATGAATCTTTGAATGACAAGTGGTATAATATAATTTTACCACAAAGTGTCAAAATTTCTTGAATGAATGGTTAAAATTAATTCATTAATATGATTAATTAATTAAAAAAATTATTACATTTAACATATATCATATTAAATTAAAGTTTAAAAAAGTCAAACTCTATATTTAATATTAATATTAACTATTATAATTATTATAATATTTAATTTAAAATATATTTCTCTCTTTATTCATTAATTAATATTAATTTGATTAATATTAATTAATATTGATTAATTGTTATTTATGAAATTTTAATTCCATGACTTTATTGCATGACATGTGTCCATCTTTATTTTTTATTTTTGTTTTAATAATTAAATTACTTTTTTAATCAATTGGATGCTAGCAAATTGTCATGTACGGTGGACTTTAGAATTTAGAAGGAATTGATTATCAACTCTTTCTTTAGTAAGTTTTCTAACTTATAAAAGAAGGGGTTGTATTCTTTAACCATGACTTTTACTATTTTTGAAAGAAAAGAAAGAAAAAGAAAAAGAAAAAGCAAGAAATTGAGAATGATTTTCGTGATTTTCTTATCTTTTTTTATATGATCAAATAGTTTTCTAATTGTGAAAAACTTGAAAAATAGCTTATTGAAGTTATTATGCATTCTAAGTCTTCTAAACTCAATTGAAATTATTATTAGTAAATCAGTGTGTGCAACCTTTAGAGGTAAGCGAAAGACGACTTGTTGATTTTTATACAAAATTAAGAAGGTTTGTTTCTTTCCTAAATTAATTAATTAAATTTTTTTTTTATAAAAATATGCATAAGTTTTCATTAATGATCATTGCATATGTAGTATGCTAAACCATATTTCACTTATGGCATATAGATTGCATTGATTTTATTAGTAGATATCAAGATCGATGAGATTATTGGTTTATATATGGTCTAAATTTATAGAATTCGAGCGACAAGATTTTGAGGTGCGATGACTAGAAAGAGTGTATACCCTCCCTAATTTGTGAGTGAATTTCTTGTTTTCATACTTTTAATATATTTTATGAAAAATTTATATTTTATGAATTAGGAAATAGTTTTATACATTATAATTTTAAACTATTATAAATAACTTGATGATTTGTGTCGTATTGGTTTATAAATGAGGTTGAACGTTAAATATTATGACGGTGTTCTATTAATGTTACAATTTGAATACTAATACTTATAAACAATTATGACTTGAGTTTCATAATATATATAAATTTTATGAATTATATTTAGTTTATAATATTGAGGTCGAAGAGGCCATGACCATAAAAGTTCAAACTGTAATTATAGAGTTAAATAATTAGGGATGAATCGAGATAATGATCATCTAGGTGGGTGCATGCATCGGCGGAGTCAGTATAAGAAAAGTGATAACTTCATTTGTGATAGAATGTCTGCTAAACGCATATGTAGAAGATAATCACATACAAATTCAGAAATTACTCTAAGTTAATATTAGCGGTGCACACAGTTTTTATAAAATGATCACATAGTTATTATCACATATTTATATAAAATGTTTTATACAATAATATCATCAGTTTAATTTGTATAAGATAAAATTCACTGATGACTTGGATTTGATCTTGGTCAAAGTAAATATCAAAGAAAGAGATCTGTCCAATAATTTTGACACGAGCCATGGTATTTACTAAAATTAATTGATTATATACAACTCTTAAATATTTTTTTAACGTATTCAATAATAAATATTTTTATATGTTTATATATATTTTGTATGTATTCATAAAGTATACTTTCATATACTCAAACCCCCCTTCTCTCTCACACTTCAGTTTTAAGTATTCATGAGCTAAAAAGAAAGTTAACTAATGGTAGTAATCACATCTTAAAAGTTTAGAGATCTAAAAGTTTAGAGATCATTAGTATATTTTATATTCTCGACTCGCTATCTCCATAGAGTTCACTAAATGTCGTTTAATAATTTTAATTAATGTATTTAATATTCTTAAAATATTATTTAATTTTAAATTAGATGTGTAATAGTTAACAAAATTAGATATTTTAATTATTTATATTTTTACTAAAATTTATTTTAAATATTTTATCATTTGAAAATAATAATACTTAGAGTCTTGTAAACTTTTGTGTCACGATTTTAATTTTCAATGTCATAATATTAAAATATACAATAATTGTCACTTGAGAAATCCCGGTTAAAAGCATGACATAACCCAAGTTTAACTAAAAAAATTTACAATTGAACTACCATATATTATTTATCTTTTTAGCTCCTTCAGTCTACAAATTAATATGGAAATGGTCTAACTTTAATTCACTGTTTAAAATCTAGCTAGGAACATGTACAATTTTGTTATAGTTCATATATTAAGATCCCTAGTAATTACTAACTAGGAATTGAACTAAACTGGATTAATTAATTAATTAATGGCATATTATGTCCAATTTCTAAATACTTAATATTATAGTGTCCATTTGTGGGACGTGATTTGCATGTTTTGTCAAATCTCAATCTCCCGCACGAGACTTGCTCTCTTCATTGATTTCCTCCCCTCGCCCATGTCGACAGCCTTGTTAAAAAATATTTAAATAAATAATAAAGAAATCTTCAATTCTTTTGGGGAAATAATAATTAAGTGTCTGATATTTTATATTTTTTTAAAAATAAAACATTATTTATTTATTTATTTGTAACAAATATACACATAACTTGTATGAAAATAATTAAATTCTCTTTAGTCATAGGTTGTAAATTCTAATTTTGTGTTTGTACATGTTTGTTTTATTCAATAAACAATTTTTGAAAATTAATACCAAAAAATAATAAAAATATTGGGTTAAAAAACTTTTACTTAACACTAAATCAAAAGTTAAATGAATTTATGTAATTTTAATTTTAAAAATACTGAAATAAAAAGTCATGGATCACCCCCATCTATTTATACGAGATTTTATAAAATATATATTGAAAGGTCTATTTAGATCTTATATCCATATAATATCAAATTAAAAAAATAGACTTTAACATTTTACTAGAAATTATTACTCGATCATGATCAAGGACTTATTTATTGCAAATAATTGGGTTGTATTATTGTTAATTCGGCAATCTAGAAAATTCAAGGACCCAGATGTTATTATCCCAATTCTTTTCCATAAATTAGAAGTGTGGCCGGCTTGCAACATTTAATTAAAAAGGTTGCTTTACAGTGAAATTTATTAATATTTAATTACTATTTCTTCACAATAATTTTTTAATTGAAGATCATTTTTTAACTTTTAATTAATTAAAACAAAGTAGCCGACCACCAACGTGACCGATATGGGTCCAAGAAAATCTGCCCGCCATGTTAATGGAGATGTATTATGCATGTAATTTGGGACAAATTCTTAATTAATCATCCTATCATAATTATAATTATAATTATATATAATTCACTAATTATTATTTTTTTAACTTTAATTATTTTCTTTATTTTTGGATATATTTGTAACCGTCATCCTTCTACTTAATTTTAGACTAAAAACACTTATATTAGATTAACGACACCAATGAATTAAAAATTATACGCATGAATCGGTTTTCAAAATGAATATTCAACAGAGAAAATACAGAAAAACAATGAAAAAATGTATACAAATACATAAATCTTACAACATTTTATGATTAGAAAACACAATACAGATACAAAAACAAACATTTCACACCATTTATTACTTCTATGACCCAAATGAATAACTCACTTGGGTATCTTCCAAATCATTCAAAAACAAAAACACAGAAAACAACCACAAAATCATCACCATCATCATCAAACCTTGAATGAGATACTAGTGTTTCGATCCTCCTCTTCATTACATCATCTCAATTGAAACTTTGGTGAAGAAGAAGGTGATGAGTATAAGGAAGAAGAAGAAGAAGAATTACTAGTCAACACCAAGCTGCCTTCACTGTAAGATCTTCTTACTGGATAGGAAACATTCTTTTTGCACTTGGGCAATCCGGAGGGGTGAAAATTTTGATTGGATCCTCTTGACTTGCTATTATGAAGAGCACAGCTGCAATTCCGATGGTACGGCCGGCGTTCGATCCCCATGTCATAACCGGAGATGCAACCTTCGTAAACACACTGGAAAAAACCATCGGCAGCTGCCATGTTCACCGCCCCAAAGTTTAGTTTGGAAAGTACTTGGGAGTTAAAGGGAGAAGAAATGGTGTCATTTATAGAAAGTAGTTGTAAGGAAGTTATATTGAATTGGAAAAAGGTGGGCAAAGGGAAATTAGCTGTCTTTACCGTTGTAAGAGCCGTGTATTATGCTTAATCATGGACATAGTGCCACGTGAGGGTTTTGGTTTTTGTTATTTTCTTTTCTTTTCTTTTTTTTCAACTAATAAAGTTTCGAAACTAAACAAAAATTAAATAAATAAAAGTTTGTGATAGGTGGGTGGTTTATAAAATTATAATAAAAGAATAAATTTCTAAATATGTGTGGTTAATTATAGTTTAACTATGTATAGTTAAAAGGAATTGAAATGATGTAAATTTGTTCAGGTCGATGAAAAATTATATAATTAATTAAAGATAATGAATTTTATAATTTAATCGTATATATATCATGATACCGCGTGAAATAAAAATTTATGAACTTTTTTTTTAGATAAAAATCCAACAAATATAAATAAAACAAAAAACAGAACAAGAAGTCCAAAAACTCTTAATTTTATGCATCTTTGGTAGTGGAAAAGAGAAAAAATAAAATAAATAAATTAGGTGGAAAATTGGTGCTGAAAAGTAACCAACAAGACACTCCATAGGTTACGTCAAAAGCTAGCAATACCTTTTTTGACTACTACAATTTGGAAGACTATCAATTTATGTTTCAAGTATTCCTTACATAGTATTAGGCTGCGAATTTTAGTTAACGTCGTATGAGTATTGAATTTATATTTAATTATAAAATATTATAACAAAATTTGATTTAGGTTTTATAAGGGAGACTGTGAAGGGATTATGGCCTTGGTATGATCCCAAATGTTTTGTTAATTCAAACAACTAATTTAATACAAGACAAAATTTGTTTTTGTTAGTGGGACTAATGAATTCATTAATTTTGTAGAGAATTTCTATGCAATTATATCTTGGGTTTTCTCAATTGATACGAAGGATTATTTTGCAAATTCATTTTAAAAAAATTATTATTGAAATAAAGTAGGATATTGACAGATTTTGTGTTAGTATCATCTAACAAAAGAAAATGATATATATATGAGGGGGTGAGAGAAAAGAGAAAAGTGATGAGAAAAAGGAAAAACAATTCCATACTTCAAGCTATACCTAACTTGGCTACTTACACTCATAACTAAGAACATCAATTATTTTATTTCAATTTCAACACACAATTCAAAGTATCCAAACAATATTATAATCTTGGTTTCGCCGGAAAACTTGGAGAATTTTTATTTGTATTTATTAGATGAATTTGTATAAAATAATAATTTTTAAAAATTATTAATATGAAATTATGTCCTCTTCGATTTCAATTTGAGCATGAATTATATTCCGTTGTTATACCATTCATAAAAAAATATTTGATAATATATTTTTAAAATAAATGGGATTACTTGTTGGAGAGGAAAAGGGATAGAGATTAGTTTTTCATTTAATAAGATTACTTGTGAAATATCTTGAAGTGATTAATGGTGAGAACTTGAAAATGAAGAAACTTTAATTAATTATAAATTAACAACTAATTAAGACAATGTATTTGTATAAATTTAAGATGATTCAAGAATTAGTTTTGAGCCAATTCATGTTTACTTTCTACCTTCTTATTGTTTTATTGGCAAATTCTACTCCTACTTCACCTAAAATTGATGGCTTGTTCTTGTAAATTAAGAAATAAATCATATTTTTCTTGTGATATGAATTAAAATATCTTCTTAATTTATAAAAAATTCTATGCTAGTAAAGATTATTAATATTATAAAAAAAAATATGCATTTTAGAGGATAATTTAAGGATTGATAAGATGGATAAGATAAAAAAACATTATAAAATTTGAAAACGACAAGTAAAAGTATAAATATTATACAATAAGATGTAATCATGCTATATTATGCTAGATATTATATATGGTTTATTTTTGCAATGTTACACTGTCATGTGAGATTATAAAAATTTCAATGATTATAAAATAAAGTAAATTATTTCTATTTTTCAATTTTTGTTTCTCAAATTTTGATACAAATCAATATGAATTCAACCTTGTTAGAAGAGTTTATGATCTTCAATGGCCATGGAATTTAGATGTCCCCTTTTTTAAAGGAGAATGACAAATATCCTTTATAATATTTGAAATAACATTTATTTTTTATCAGAAAATTTGTAAGAAAAAATTCTCATAATTTTTTAAAATTTCAATTATCTCTTATCAAAATATTTGTGATGAATACACCTTATAAGTTAATGAAGTGACAAAAATACATGATTTTATTATATAAATTCTTAATTTTTTTTTTTATAAATCTTTAACTTTTATTAAATAACCTCAAATCCAAAATAATTGAATTTTTAAAAGATATTTTAAATTTAATTTATAATACTTTATATCAAAAAATTATAAATTAATTTTTAAAAAATTAAAGCTAAAATACTTTTATTTTATATTCATAAAAATTTATGAATTTATTTTTATTTTATAATTTAAATTTATAAAAATTTTATTTATTTTTAATTTCAAAAATTAAATAAAAATAATTTAAATATTTTATTTAAATTATTCAATGACTATAATACTTTATATTATTAAAAAAAATTTAGTTTCTTAATTTTTACATAGATAAACACATTTAAAAGAAATTTATTAAATATAAATATAAAATTATAAATTAATTTTTTATTTTATAATACTTTGCTTTAAAAAAATTATAATTTAATTTTAAAATATTTTATTTTATAGTCATAAAATTTATAAATTTATTTTATAATTCAATATTTATATTTAATAAATTTCTTTTAAAAATGCTTATAAATGCAAAATTATAAATTAATTTTTTAATGTATAAATTATTATAGTCATTTAATAATTTAACTAAAAATATTTAAATTATTTTTATTTAATTTTAAGAAATAAAAATAAA
The DNA here is from genome assembly GCA_035221805.1 of Trichilia hirta. Lineage (NCBI taxonomy): Eukaryota > Viridiplantae > Streptophyta > Magnoliopsida > Sapindales > Meliaceae > Trichilia > Trichilia hirta. Next base: position 306,100 of record JAWDEX010000018.1, read on the forward strand.
ATTTTTATAAAGTTAAATTATAAAATAAAAATAAATTTATAAATTTTTATAAATATAAAATAAAATACTTTAAATTTAATTTTTAAAAATTAAATTATAAATTATTTTTGAGTAAAGTATGTAAAATAAAAAAATTAATTTATAATTTTATATTTATATTTGATAAATTCTTTTTTAAAAGCGCTTATAATATAAAATGAAAAATTAAATCTTTTTATAGCATAAAATATTATGGTCTTTCAATAATTTAAAATAAATTATTTATATTTAATTTTTAAAAGTTAAAATAAAATAAAATATTTATAAATTTAACTTGTAGAATAAAATAAATTCGGAAAATTTTAATATAAAATAAAAATATTTTAAATTTAATTTTTAAAAATTAATTTATAAATTTTTTAGTATAAAGTACGTAAATTAAAGAATTAAAATTTAAAATATTTTTTTAAAAATTTTATCTTTTATTTTGTCATTTTTTTTTAAGTTATAAGTGATATTTTTCATAAATATTCTGATAAGGGATAAGTGATACTTTAAAACCTTATAGATTTTAAAAAAATAATAGAGGTAATTTGTTATTTTATGAGGCCCATAATCATACTGTTGGTCTTTAGGGAAATTGGGCTACTTAATTAGTAGTACATAAACTCTTGAGCCTGTTAGGAATGGGCCAAATTACACAAAAGCAACCTCCTTTTTTTATTTTCAATGAATATATGGTTAGTTTATAAAAATTTAGTAATAGAAATTTCGTCAATTTATTAAAATTTGAATAAAATTACTCAAACCGGGTAAAATTTGACTGATGGCGTGAAGGACGACTCGTTTGCAATATCCCGCTGGTAATTGGGATGGATCATGAGGGCCAACAGAGCATATTCATTATTCGCGTTCACTTTCGAACTCAGAAACAGAGAAGTGCAGGACTCACACGTATTTGCGTGCATACGTAATCGCGGGACCCACATCAGAATAGAATCTGGGACCCACACAGAAAACTCACCGTCTTAGCGAAGGGTTCCTTCGAATTCTTGCCGTCCGTTACAAGTTTCCGACTTTTCGAGTTTCTGTGCGCAATCAATCGGTTTGTTATGGGCGGAGGTGGCAGGAGAAAGGCGAAGAACAGCAACAGCAACAGTGGCAATAAAATGGGGAAAAATAAAAGCAAACAGAAATGGAAGCCGGACACGACGTCGTCGTCGGGTGGTCGAAAGAGAAATTCCTTGTTTGCGGAAGGTGGGATTTTGTCTGATTGGCAGCAGCAGCAACAGCAATTTGCTGGAGGTTCTTACTTATCATTTCCTTGTTTAGTTTTGTTTTTTCATTGGTTTAGTTGATATCCATTTGTTAAATGACTTGAAAAAAAGGAAACTAAAAGAATCTGAACGAAAATGAGAAAAAAAAAGAAAAGAAAAATTATTGCTTAATTAAGTTTGCTTGGTATTAAACAACTTGTATGAGGATTAATTTCAACCGTGTTGTTTTTCTTAAATTTTATTTTGGTGGTTCGGGATTTATGGAGTGAAAGTTTGCTCGTTTATTTGTTTTGTTACCTTGCAATTTTCTGTCCAACCAAAAATGAGCTCCGATCATTTCAGCTATGTTGTGAGTTGTTCTCTGATTTTTTTTAACAATTTTTTTTCGCTTTTGAATTGCAGGAAGGAAGCCTAACGTGAATTCCAATTCTGGGTCAAAATCTGGGAACGCAAATGCGTCAAAAGTTTCTGATTCTAAAAGTGGATCGAAGAAATCTAATGGAAATGCATTGGGATATCAGTACCCGCCTGCTGATCTTAAGGTACATCCCTTTGGATACAAAAAGAGTTTTTTGAAAGAAAAAAATATCTTATTATTTAGCAAAAGAAATTCTGATTGGCACCAAAGACCATTTTGAATAGTAGTAGATGTTCTAAAGTTTAAAATCATGTTTTAGTTGTTTTAGGAGCTGTGCATTGGGATTTTGTTTGGTTTGGTTTCCTCATACCATGGCTTGTGTTAGGATTTGTGCATTGGGACCAACGTTGGAGATGATAATTTGGATGAGTCACAGCCTATCGTTGTGGTTGATTCTCAAGATAGCAAAGTTATTGCTTATGTAGATCAAACACCAGACTTGAATCCCCAGAATGTGAGCTACAGTTATGACTATGATTCAGGCTTTGTGCTTGGTGATAGTTCACATAGAGGATTGGGATTCGGTGATGACTCTGAGGCTACCCCTTTCAGCATGGATTCCTTTTCAAAACAAATGGAAGAGCATGAATTCTCAATTTCTGATTCAACATTTCTTAACGAAGGAGTGGATACCGCTGAGAATATTAACCGCAAAGAATATGTTGAAGAATTTCCTGATGAGACTTCAACTCCAAAACGGAACTTGGGGTTCCTTTCAATTGGAGGCATGAAAGTATACACACAAGATATGTCTGACGAGGAAAGTGATGATGAAAAGGATGATGAATCACCAACTGATGAAAGCTCAGAGTCATTCTCTGAAAGTGATAGCTCAGAAGACCTTTCTGATAGTGATTTAGACGTTGATGATGAGGTTGCAGAAGATTACTTAGAAGGAATTGGTGGGAGCAACAAGGTATCAGATGCCAAGTGGTTGGTGGAACAGGATTTCAATGGATTGGATGATGACAGTTATTCTAGCAGTGGTGTTGATGGCACTTCAAAAAAATTGGGTGGAATCGCTCTCCAGGATGCATCAAAGGAATATGGTTTGAAGAAGCCCCTGCCACCATCAAGGAAAAAAACCTCTGTAGCTCCTAGAGATGTCTGGTCGTCTGCTTTAGATGACCTTATGCTTGTAAAGGATCCAAGAACAGTTTCTGGAAAAAAGAAACATGCTGCTCGCCTTCCTCAGTCTTGGCCTTGAGAAGCACAAAAGAATAAAAAGTCCAGAAATTTTCCTGGTAAAATTTGCTTGCATATCTTTATCTTGGTAAATTTTTTTTTTTTTTTTTTCCCTTTGACATGAGTATAATATTAGTCTCTTTAATTGCCAAATTTGTAGATTTAAGCTCGAGACGAGCTTTACATATCCAATTTAACATTGTCATCTTCGAAGGATGAATTATTAGATTGAGTCAAATGGTCAGTTTTATAGAGTTGAGATTTTGAAATTCAGATCTGTCTTTTTGTCTTTGGTTAAACTCTGAATTTGTGCACATACAGTATACTGCAACTAAAATCAATGATGTTATCTTTTCTTCTAGTCTGATTTATAGAGTTGAAATAAGAATGTTTTTCACCTTTGCATGTGGCTAACAATTTGGGTTTTCATTGTATATACTGCAGGCTATGGCAACTCATTTATGTTATTACAATTTTTCTGGTGAATCAGCTTACCTGCCTTTGACTTTTATTCCATATTCTTCTAATGCACTTCCCATCCAGGTGAGAAAAAGAAACATCGAAAAGAAGTAATTGCTGTGAAACGTCGTGAGAGAATGCTTCGTCGTGGCGTTGATATTGAAGAAATAAATTCGGTAAAACAGAAAACATTGAAGAGATTCAGTGGCATCTCCTTGCATTCTGTTGCTTTCATTTATAATAGAAATGTGTGGTGTTAGCTGTATATACTGAGGTCATCTATATTTCTTATTGCAAGTTGATTTCTCTTAGTTCGGTGCTTTTCATGCGATGACTATGTGCTCTCCCCTTTTCGGTGATCATGACTGAAAATTTTTAGTATTTGGACTTCTTTATTACTGTTGGCTGGGTGAATATATTGGTTTGCTAAAGTAAGTGATAGCTTTGGGTTTTATGAATGCAGATGCTTGAGCAGATTGTTTTGGAGGGATTGGATATGTTTTCTTTCCAACCGATGCACCACCGAGATTGTTCCCAGGTATGGAATTTGGTTCATCTGTTGCTTTGCAACCCAACTTCTACATATATCTTGCCTGTTTTACATTGGATTTGTTTCTATATAATTTTTGATTTGGATATTCCTCTTATTTTGACTTGCAAAGAGGATGTTATCACCAATTTGCATTATCTTGTTGAGTTGTTTTGTAACTTTAAAAGTAGTACATGAGTTGCTATTAAAAAACTTCCAATAATGCTCTATGATCCAACCAAAATACGTCTTCATGTGCATAAACTTGAGAGAATTTGCAAATATCATGAGAGGCTTTGATTTAATCCCTAACCAAGCTAATGATATATTTTGCTGCTGTGGAGTATGCTTGACGTACTTTGGGTCTTTTTAGGTTCGAAGATTAGCTGCAGTATATCGCCTGCGGAGTAGTGCCCAAGGCTCAGGCAAGAAAAGGTATCATATCTTCGCATTCATATAATCAATTTATATATTGCGATTTTATAACTTACGCAGAAAAAGGAAAAGATGGTGTTGATGTTTACACTAGCCAGCACTTCATATTTTACAGATTTGTCACAGTGATACGAACACGACAAACATGCATGCCATCATCAACAGATAAACTTCGCCTCGAAAAGGTTCTAAATTTCCCATTAAATAATATAGAGTTATTTATATGTTCTTGGATAATCTGTGATGCTGTCTGGGCTAATGTAAGACACTGGTTATTTTAATGAATTTCAGCTTATTGGAGCTGGTGACGAGAATATTGATTTTGCCATTAATGAAGGCTCATTTACCAAATCAGTGAATGCAGACAAAAACAGCAGCAAGTCATTGAAGAAAGCTGCCATCCGCAATAGTGGCGGCGAACCAAGTAAGATTAAAGGGAGCAGAAAAAAACAGGCATATGCTGATCAGCCTGTGTCATTCGTGTCAAGTGGCGTAATGCAATCTGATGCTGTTGAGATCAGAACACTCAGACCCACAGAGAGAAGTGAAAATTTTGAAGGGAAGGTTACCGCTAGCTCAATACAAGTTGGCGCCTTTGAGGTACACACAAAGGGTTTCGGATCAAAGATGATGGCGAAAATGGGATATATAGAGGGTGGAGGGCTAGGAAAGGATGGTCAAGGTATGTCAAAACCCATTGAAGTGATCCAGCGTCCTAAATCACTGGGGCTGGGTGTGGAATTTTCCCGCATTGATGATACCTCAGAGACGAAAGAGTCTCATGGTGACTCGGCAAAGAAGGAATGTTGCAGTTACTCCACAAAGAAAGGATCTCAAAGCATTGGCGTATTTGAAAAGCACACCAAAGGCTTTGGATCGAAGATGATGGCAAAGATGGGGTTCGTTGAAGGCATGGGCTTAGGCAGAGATTTGCAGGGCATTGTCAACCCTTTGGTTGCTGTCAGGCGGCCAAAATCTCAAGGGTTAGGCGCCAAAAGGTAATTGTTATGTCTACTGAAGTAACCACAAAGGTAGATAACTTAAAATTGACTGTAATTGAACATTCTTTAGGTTTAATAAATTTCTAGTTCCTTGTAATTTAGCTGTTTATCACAGGTACCTGTCTTGCCATCAATACATTTGAAGAAGTTTATGTCCTTTCGTGCATGCCAATCTGTTGCTTTCTCTTATTCTGGAAAACGATTCTGTTCTGTTGCTTTCTTGGCCTTCTTTTCTTCTGTTCTCCTGCCTATTTCATTGAAAAATAATGTATAGTCATGTTGTTGACGTATCGATTTTGCAAGCACACAGTGAATCGTAGTAATAATACTTTAAATGACTTTCGAAGTTGAGTCTACAATATAACAATAATGCAAATTTGTTTCAAACTATTGCACTCACTCAAATTAAATTACAATTTTATACCTATTTATGCAATAAGTTAATTTGTTAATCGGTGGAACGAAATACTAAGGATTCAAGTTTCACTTATTGAGGATTAATAATACGAATTTAAGAATAATCTTGATTATGAATGTTAATTAATTTTAATGTCATCTTTGTGCTCCGTCTAGTGAGTAACGTTGTATTTAAATTAATAATGATTATCTGTCAGTTTTTTATTAATTAATCTAAATTCAGTAAGAATTATGATTAATTGCTATAATTTCATAAATAATTGGAAAATATTTTTATTCCTAATTATTTATGTTTAAATTTTTATTACTCAATTTATGTTTTTAGTGTTAGTACTTCACATAAATTCTAAAATTATTCTTATTAGAAGCAACAAATTAATGTAGGAAAATAAATCATGCAATCAATAGTAGAGTAGTTTAAACATTAAAACCATTTTTAAGAGAACACAAAAGTTAAACCCAATTAAATTACAACCATTCACCCTAACCGAGTATTTAGTTATCCATAAAAAAAAATTAACATAATTAACTCAAATAAATAAATGCTTAAATTCAAAAGAAGGGAAGAAATTGAAATCAAACATAAGATGATTATGCTGTTCTTCTAGTCTCCAATAACTAGTTTTTGGTATTCCTCTATTCTTTTCCCTAAGTCCCCTTTTTATAGTTTTAAGGCTAAACTTAAATCTTACAACATTGGAAAATGGCATTTTAGTCTTTTTCTTAATTTTAAAATGAGTACGGTGGATGACTTGAAGATGTCTAGTACCTAACTTGATTCGAAAAGAAGATGGAGGTCTGACCTCTAGATGTTGGGGCCTGACTTCTTTGATTTTAAAGCTTTCGACTCTTTTTATAGTTTGCTCTTTCCTCAAATTTGACCCTCAAGTCTCGCTTAAATGCACGTACCCACAAACATTAATGGTAGATAGAGTTAATCCAATTTTAATCACGAAATAAGCCAAATTTAATGGCAAAACACCACAATTTGACACCAAGTAAAATTAAAAAATTTGATTTATCAGTTGTGCTTATTATAAAATTGTAATTCATTCCTACTAGTCCTGCCCTCCTGTGGTATGCAAAGCTTACATTTGCAAGTTATAAATTTTGAATATGGTGTTAAACAGCACTCTGTTGCTCCAAAACAACGTTGCATAGCTGTTGAACAGCCGTTTATGGAGTCAAACTTAAATTTTACTTAATCTGACATTAGTATCTAATAATCTACAAAATCCGCACGTTGGTATCTAATAATTTCCTTATAAGCCAAATCCTTCTCTTAACTTCAATGCAAGTTGAATTCATAACTGTAGAACTAGTGACTGTCCAGGAGGAGGACATTATGCACAAAATAAAAACCCTTTTGCATGTTGTGAGGCTGAATGGAAACATGTTCTCATTTCCTTTATTAGGTTGCTTCTGAGTGGAGGAAACTGCAAAATGAAACTCTTGTTTTAAGTGCTTACACCGTGTGATAGAAGGGCCAGAAAATTTGTTGTCAATGTGCAATGAAACTTTCATACAACTCCTCCTGTTGAAATCACTCTTTCTTTTCTTCATTGCTTTTGGTAAGCTTTCTTTATCATAGTTGTACAAATGCACTTTTCACTCTTTCAAGTTTCAACTACAGTATTTTAAGTAACGAAGATTTGATTACTTAAACAAATGATGGGAATGTCGTTAACGTACCACTTCTCTACATTGACCTTTTACGAAACTCTTTGTGAGATCAGTGTTTTTTAGCCATTTGAATGTTAATCCTAAATCGTCACCAATGAATAATCGAACAAAAACAATAGTTCCATAGGGATTCAGACAAATATGTTGTCCTTAAATTCGAATTTTAAGAAAAATGTTATCGTCTTAAGAGAAGAATTTGATAGGTGCAACTCTTTTACGTGTTTGGGTAGATTTAAGAAATGTTGGGGTGATCGGAGGATAACGTTAAACTTGTCATTAGTGAAATTGTATTTGAGAAAGTAGAAGAAAAATGTGTTATAACTTGAGACTCAAATTGGTTGCAAATGGAAAGTTAAGTAAGATCTAAACTAAAGGTACTGCTACTTTGGGTATGGCCATATAATAAATAAATAATGAATAAAATGGTTGGGTATTTTATATTACAATGTTATCAATTGGTCATATAAGATTAAACAAAATTTTGATCCATTGTATCAAGGTCTGGAATTCATTATACAATATTTTCATTCTTATTCATGTTCTCCACTTCTCTTAACTTCAATAATTGTTTAAAAAAAATATTAAAAATTATCTTTCATATTATTTAGAATTTTTTAGTAGAATTAAAATATTGATATTCGTAAAATTTTATATAAATTAAGAATTTATATCTCATTTTGAGTCCAATATTTCAAAATCATGAGTATAATTTTTAGAATTAATTTGTATATCATTTTAAAATTGAAAAATATTTTAAAGCTAAAAAATTAAGAAAATGACTTGGTTCTAAATTTTGAAAACTAAAATAATTTTATAAATTACATCTATTTCTTTAAAATAAAATCAATTTAAAATAGACAAATAAAAAAAAGCACCAAAATAATTATATTAAAATTTTTTTAACTAAATAAATTAAAAATATTCCTTTTAAATAATAATATCTTGTATAAAAATTATAAGAAAATACTATTTAAAAATATGTTAAAAAATATTATTTTAAATTATATTTAAAAGTGTTATTTTAAATGTTATTAGTACTTTTTTAAATTGTATTTAAAATTATTATTTTAAATTATATAATAGAGATGCAACTATTTTTATGGAAGAATTATTATTTAAAAAATATATTTTAAATTTATTTAGTGGATATACGATAATTTTAGTAAACATACATAAATACGTGGACATTTTAGTACATTTGCCAACGAGGCATTAAATGATATTAAAGCCAGGAAGGCATCGGTTGTTCATGATAACTCTCTCGAAGAGAATACAACAAAACTCTGTCTTCGTTTTGGCCCCATGACTTCCTTGTCTCATATTCAAATTTCTTCTTCTTCGTTGTATTTACACTATGTATTGAAGGTTAGTCAGATTCAGCTTCATTCCTCTTTTTAGGATACTTTTTTTCCTGTTACTTTTACTGGTAAATTTCTGGGTTTCGGATTCTCTGTTTCGTTAATTTTATTTCATATCTGAATCTTCGTTAAATCTCAATATCCAGATAGGAAATCCTATTAACTTTGCTTGAAGACTGATTTCCCGATCTGAGTCACCCAGATCTGATGCAAATTTATCAAAAAATGGGCTTAGCGGGTAATTTTAGGGTCTGGGTTTTGTTCATATTCTTGATATTTCAATCTTGTTGCTATGGATTTTACTTGCCTGGTAGCTACCCTCACAAATATGTTGTTGGTGATGGCTTGTTGGTGAAAGTGAATTCCATCACTTCCATTGACACCGAAATGCCCTTTAGTTATTACAGCTTGCCGTTCTGTAAGCCTAAGGAGGGTGTGAAAGATAGTGCTGAGAATCTTGGTGAGATTTTGATGGGGGATAGAATTGAGAATTC
>JAWDEX010000018.1:315434-339834 GCA_035221805.1 Trichilia hirta
TTATTTGCTCCTGTTATTGAATGAGCATGTGGGCGATCTGTCAAAAAAAAATTTAGACAGCATGCCAAAAAGTTTGAAAGGAAAAGATGAAGTAGGTATAATGCTTACCATAATCGAAGAGTCTCGCACATAGTTGATTATCACCTCAAGAGAAAGACTGCCCACCTACTCGTCAATGATCCTATCTACCAGAGGGACGATTACATTAATGAGAGAGAAGAGGCGAGTCACTATCGGTCTTTTGTCTTTACCAAAGTCAGAGGGCTCTGACTCTAGCATAAGGGCACGAGAAAAGGCGAAGCGACGAGGAATCACCAACACTGGCACCCTAAGGGAATAAGTCAAGGCATGCTGGCTAGACCCTGACACATCAGTAGAACTGGACCTAGTGGCAAGAGCAGTTGTGTTTGTGCTGCTTAACAACTTATCCTATCCCTTTTCGGATTTGGGTCTCTTCTTTATTAATTGAGGAAGTCTATCGCTGTAGTCGGATGTCTTATAAGGCAGAGCTAGGGCTTTTCCCTTGTCTTTTACGAAAACTCTAAGAACTTTTTGTCGATGCTGGGGAGGGGGGGACAGCATCTGACTTCGTCCTGCCCTCTTATCAACTCTTCTAGCTACTGCTAAAAGCTCTGAGACGAAAGAATGCTAATCTCTTTTCGATATAACTGCAAAACAAAATAAAAAAGGTTCAATTCCTCTTATAAGGACAACAATAGATTAGCGGTGTCCTACCTTTCATTCGATTAGGGGCGATACACGAGACGTGAGAGAAGACCAGACTCGACTCTACCAAAGAGGCTTCAGATAGGATCTCTTTCTGATCAGTAACAATGTCCCCAAGTGAAGTCAGCCTCCTCTTTGACTCTTGACCCAGAGCAAAATGATTCGACCAAATAGTGGCTAACCCAAACTTATTTGGGATGTCCCTTCCAATAATAAGATGCCATCACCTTAGATAAAAAATTATTTGTCCTTCCAGTATTTACTGCTCGAAGAAGTTTTTCTCATTGAATTGAAAGTTTTCAACCTGGTTTGTAAATAGTATCACCCAGGACTTGATCCTGAATTTTTTCTTAGCATATATATGTAGGCCACCTCAGAAATACTCAGGAGCTCAATGAAGTATTTTTGTCACAGTATGTATAATTTGGCCAGAATCCTCTAATTATTGAAGATGAGTTGGTACGAAAAAATTTGAAAATAGGTAAGCATGCTAGCAAAAAATGGCTGGAGTGGCAGCCTCACTCCTAACAAGAATAGCTCCTCATTGAAAGCAGTTTTGCTGAGAGGAGGTCAACTCAGTACTTCTCTCTTACGAGGAACCCTCATGGTTACTAAGCTATTTACTTAAAAAGCCTCTTAATATACATTGAGATCCTGTATAGTGACTATAGAGGAGAACCAATTGGCCTCGAATTTAATCCTTATCTTAAGTACTGAAACCAAATCAATAATGCATCCCTCATTGCCTGAGCTCAGGAGAAAACTTGGCGCTGTGTTTGCCTCGACAGTTTTTCGAGATGGCTAAAATAAGGACCCACCTTGATAGCTCTTACTATTAGCACTCATCTTTTACATGTATATAATAGAATGTCAGGATGGAAACAGTACCCAAAATCAATGTTTTCTAAGACCAATGAAGAATGTGGGCCTCACAACTTCTCTCTCCCTGCCTATCCTCACATCTTCAATAATACACCAATTGATCAGAACCCCGACCCTAGATGCTTTTCGATAATGGCCAGTGTCACGATCCCCCCCTCTCTCTACAAGTAAAAAACCTGCTACGACACCACTACAAAAGAAGTTATGGTAAAAGAGATAAAGAAGTAGTATCATATCAATCAAGCAAATGCAAAAACAAAGATGCGAAAAGAATTATTGTTGATAGGTGCAGGCGATGTAAAAGGGTAGATCTTAGAGAAATCACAAGCAAAGCTTGAGTCTGTCAAGAATAAGAAATAGGAAAAATAAGGTAAAATAGGGGTATTTATAGTCAGCCAACCAATAATCAAGCGACGCGACGTATCTGGATAGTCGCTCTGTAAACGGTCAAGAATGGGCCACATCGTATAGATTTCAAGAAGGTGTTTTAGGGCGCCGCACCATTTCAAAAGCAACCATTAATCCACCTATACATGGCTGTTCTACAAGTTATAAGGAGGTGTCGTACTTCAGTAATGTCCTTTTAAAAATAACAGGTGAAAATCGAAGCATTTATATTTAATGAAGATCGTTGGCTGCTTAAAGCACTAAAGCATTCAAGTCGAGAAATCGAATCCTCTCAGTAAATTGAAATCATTCAAATTTTCGCTCTCGCTTCACGACAGTAGAAACTTGGGAGGCTTATATTGATGGCTTTTATCGATCCTGTATTTTTCAATCTTAAGTGTTGTTATGCGAGCGATCTAACCCGGATCTGATCACCTCGATATCCCGACTGACATCTTGATTACCGAGGCGACTTAATCTCAATATTTCAAAAATGAGAGAATCAAAGGAAAAAAGCAGATGCATTTTTCAAAGAATGGCCTGAACATCCTATCACATTAAGGAGTATCTTATTCTACAAACTACAAGCATTGATTGTGCCACCCTAGTCTGACATAAAAAAATGATGAAAGGACTTGCTGGGTGACCATGCCGTATTCTGTCTAATCAAGCTCCTATTCTTCAATACTTACACGCGTCAAGGCCTTCTAAATGGTGAAATCCTCATATGAACAGGGGATCCTCTTCTTTTTCCTACCTTTCGAGAGAAAAAAGGAATAAAAACTAGCGGTGACTAGACTTCACGATAAATAATCCCGAACTTATCGTCCAGAGTCAATAAATAACTAAAATACTCTCATTTTATATCTCTCTTTAAGTCGATTTTTTATAATCCATTAATTTGAGCGTCAGAGTTTATACGCTAATAATTTGACTTTACTCTTAACTTATTTTTTTTATTTCAGGTAGTTTCTTGGAAGTTATTATTCGAAATAAAATATTATTTTGTATGACTTTTACATCAGTAATAATAGAAAAATTGTATAATGCGCTAAATTTTTTGTCCGAAAGAATTTAGGCATGTACGTGGGGTAAATGTAGACTTAGAAGACATGAAACCTAAAGACTTTACTGTGCTATTGGTGCCTCCTGTTGTTATGATTCTTGCGCATCTTTATGAACTTACGACAGAAATTCTTACTCCGTGAAGCATACCATTGTTTTTTTACCGCTCTCTTTGCTATCTTAAAAAACGAGCTACTCCTAATTACAAGTTTTTGAAAATTACTCCTATAAAAAAAAAAAAATTAAAATAAAAAGGGATAATTAATTGATTGAAAGAGTATTGAGAATATATATATATATAATAAACTCTTGTCCTACTCGATGCAAATTTTAGCAAAACTAAAATAATATAATATAAATATATATACATGACTTAAACAAGAAAACTAATTAATATGAATTGTAATAAAACAGGAAATACTAAATAAATTAAAAAAAAAAAAAATTGGGAGATTATTCTTAGGTTGTCTAGCATTGATGAAGACATAAAATGGTATTTCTTTAATTTAGAGATCAAATCTTGTATAGATTAAATACATTCTCAATACTGATAAATAAATTAGATATTCTTAAATTAAATTAAATTAAGTTTAAACAAAATTTTAGAATTATTGTAAATTTTAGAAGTACCGAAACTATAAAAAAATATTTAAAACAAAATTTAAAACCATTTAACCCAAAATTTGAAACCAATTGATCTAAAATAATCTATGAATCAATGTATTGTTATCGCCTATTGAATTCAAAAGTAAAACGAACCATAGTGCATAAAATCAAATTAAATTCTTATCCAATTTCCTAAAGCTGAGATCCCATTTTCCTTCCAAATCCAAAGTCCCCCAACTCGAAGTTAATTGAGTCAGAAACACGATAGGAAATTGTATAATTTTCCAAATGAGATCTCCAAATCTAGAATGATATTCATCAAAAACTCTTTTTCATCTCTTCTCTTGAGATAGATAATTGTATTTAACTCGTCAAAAATTCTGTGCCAAACTAGAGTGGTTGCATTTCTCATTAGTCATTTTATTCTTAATTACAATTACTAACATATAGTGGGACCTAAATTAATCATGGGTATCCTATCAGATATCATTAAATGAAAACAGAAAATCCCTCGACTTAAGCCGCGCACATTTTCAATAATTTACAAAGAAAACCATTTTAATTATTACTTAATTAATCCAAGTCAACTGGGCTACGCACATAATTCTCTTTATTAGATTCCCTTCCTCTCTCTAGAAAAAGATAAGCAAAAGCTTCAAAACAGATTATCAATCTCACAACCGCAAACACACAAATATATGTTTACAAAGCAAATTCAAGCTAAAGCTAATAAATCATCTTTAATTATTATTTAATGAAGCCACTAATCAACTAAAATTAATTATTTATGATTTCAATTAAGCAAAGCTTAATGATTAGTACACAGCAAAATGTTAAAAAAAATGGCCAAAATCTTTGTTGTTAACATTGGAAGAGATGGGATCGATTATGTAGAAAACAATGACATTGACATTCATAAAACAAAGGTAGTTAGAATTATATATTATTTATCTTTCAATTCCAAATCTCTAATAATACCATATAAAAACCAAAAATTTAGCTAGAAATTAACCATTGAAATGATCGACTATCTAACTTTAGTTGATTGTTTAATATCTAGGAACACGTAGAATTTTATTTCGTACATCTACTGCTACTATAGTTTATATATTAATCATTCCCAGTAATTAGGAATTGAACTAAACTAGATTAATTAATTAATTAATTATTGGCATATTCTGTCCAATTTCTCAATATTTCATATTACCTAGTTTCGATTTATGGGACGTGATTTGTATGTTTTGTCCAATATTCTGTACGGGACTTCGTTCTCGTCATTGATTTCTTCTCCTTACCCGTGTGGACGGCTTTGTATTGGTTTCAAGAAAACAAATTTGGAATACGACAGTTTATCCAACACGAACATAACATAACATGTAAATTATGAGTTTGTATTAAGTTAAAATGCCATGATTACTAATTGTGCTAAGTTCGTGTCACTTATTTAATAAATAAATCGTATTTGAATTAAAAAATTTTAATTAAATATTTATGACACGATTATATAAATAAATAATCAGATTTATCAAATTGATTACTTACAAAAAAAATTTTATTTTTTGTAAATTAAATATGAACTCTAAATTTAATTTTTATAAGAATTGTAAATGAATTATACTTAAAGTTGTATGACATGGTAAATGGTTTATTTTGTTGATTTTGGTGATAGAACTTATACTAGCTCTATCACCAATTTATACAACAAAGATGAACTAAAAATTATACACATAAATCGGTCCAATATTATTAAAATTCCTTGAACAAGATAAATAGTTATAATTTTCAACCTTCATCTCACGTGTTCGTATAATATTTTTTTATCTACAGGTTTCAGATGGCAAGATAAAGACGAGGTTGTCGCGAAGTCAATAAGAACTTACCACTACAAACCCTAATGTGAAATCCTCGTAAGCATTTTCAAATTACCAACGTGGGCTACATCATTCACTAGCAATGTCATGTATTTCCTATTTAATATATCAAATATTTTTATTTTAAAATTCACTTTTTATAATAAAAATGCACGCTAAAAAAGAAAACACAAATTTTTTTTTTTTTTGGGGTGGGGTGAAAATCGAAATATATATTACATTGACAATTTAACTAATAATTAGTAAGCAAAACGAAAAAT
Source organism: Trichilia hirta (assembly GCA_035221805.1). Classification (NCBI taxonomy): domain Eukaryota; kingdom Viridiplantae; phylum Streptophyta; class Magnoliopsida; order Sapindales; family Meliaceae; genus Trichilia; species Trichilia hirta. The sequence continues at coordinate 321,232 of JAWDEX010000018.1, forward strand.
AATTAACACTCATATTTTGCGATTCTAAATTTGATTAAACCCAAGTGAGCAAATAAACCCAAATCAATTACTAGGAAAACAAGTTTATTACCTTTTTCTCGAACATCCCAAATCTCGATTTCAACATCCAATGTTTTTATAATTTTTAGAATAATAAAAATGAATATTAGAGAGATAAAAATAAAGATATTTGTATGTATTATATCTTATTTGTAATCCCTTAGAGAAGATTACAATTTGCTCTAAATAATTTATTGGAAGATTAAAGCAAACAGAACATGCATAAATGACGACCTAAATTCCCTTTTAAGCTAAAGCAAACACAATATAAGATTGGTCTCATCTTAAATACATATATACAACTAAGAGTTGAATTTGATTGGAAATCTAACAATTATGTGATGAGAAATGATATTTTTATTTTATTTGTTTATTTTTTAGACTTTAATGACAATTATGTAATTTTTTTTTCAATTTTAAATATAAATAAAGAGCTAAAATTCTAATAGGGTAACTTGACTTTATTAAAAAACTTTATACCTTCAAATTAAATTCTCTCTTAATTTTAAATTTTCTAAAATTTTATCTAATAAATTCTAAGTTCCTAGAATTAATCCGACCGATTTCTCTTCTTTTGCTTTTTCATTGCGTGATTATGATAAACCATTTCGGTTATATGTCTCCTACTCATTTAATTATTTCAAATAAACTGTTTTTCAAACATTTTATGTTCAAACTTGTACAAGTCATGTCCGTTTTAGAATTACAATCGGTACAATTCAATAGGAGAAACAATAAGAACAAATTACATCTAACAACACATGCATTTTACGAATGTTGTAATTTATATAATTAAATTCATAACAAGCCGGTACACGTTATCGTATACAAATATTAACAACGTGTAAATAATGTCCGTGTCTGTTATATAATTGAATTAACAACGTGCTTGCGCACGTTGTTATATACAATGGAATTTAAAATTAAACAATGTTTTATGGTTCATATTGTCAAAGGTTGGCATTCGACAACTAGCATTGGATAAACGTTGCTAAAATATAAATCCACGTTGATATCGTCTTAAGCAAATTTTCTTATAGTGTGCAAAGGTTGCTCACTCTTGATATTGATTCTCAATGTGGGCGTGCCATTGTAGCACGTGTGTGGTCCAGGACTTGAAATCATTCTCACCTTACTGTATATAATTAATTATAAAAAAAGAAGCTAATTAAAAAGGAGGAAGAGAATTAGCAAAAATGGCAGCTGAGACTGAGATGAAATCAATAAGAACTAAGAAGGAAATAATTTGGTTAATAAAAAGACAAATATGTAGTTTTAATTTGAAGAATTATTTTAATTTAATTTCTTTCGTAAATCGGACTGGTGAGTAATGATGATCGGCCATATATATGTAGCTTTAATTCATTGTTTAATATCTAGGAATGTGTAGAATTTTATTTCGTACATCTACTGTTAACATAGTTTATAAATTAATCATCCCACGTAATTAGGAATTTAACTAAACTTGGTTAAACAATTAATTAATTGTTGGCATATTCTGTCCAATTTCTTAATATTTAATATTAATTAGTTTCAATTTATGGGACCTGATATGTATGTTTTATCTACTTTCATTGATTTCTTCTCCTCACCCATGTGGACAACTTTGTATTGATTCCAAGAATATTAAGTTTTTATTTGTTAAAAAATAATTTATATAAATAATAAAGAAATTTTAAATTCTTTTGGGGCATAATTAATTAATTTACTTATTTATTTGTAATAAATATATGCATGACTTCTGTAAAAATGATTAAAATACCCATTAGAATTAAGTTGTAAATTCTAATTTTGAGTTAGTATATGTTTGTTTTGTTTATTAAATTATTTTTTAAACTTAACAATAAAAAATCAGTAATAAAATTAGGATAAAATTTTTTTAATTAAGCACTAAATACAAATATTAAATGAGTTTATCTAATTTTAATTTTGAAAAATACTGAAATAAAATATCATGAATCCCCATATTTAGGTCAAGTCTCACGAGTTTTCATAAATTTATATTCAAAGATCTATTTAGATCTCATATTCATTCAATTCCAAATTTAAAAAAAGAATACTAGCAAATCAAGATTTAAAAGATTTAGGGTAAGTGGATTACTTGACCATTTTGCTAGGGATGACTACTTGACCAGGGACGTATTATAATTAGAAAATTTACGCTTTTATTCAGAAATCTAGAAAAACTCAAGCACCCAGATCTTATTATCACAATTTTTTTCCATCCAATTAGCTTTAAATTACTATAAATTTAATTAAAGAGGTCACTTTTTTACAGTAGATTTATTAATTATTTAATTACTATTTCTTGACAATAATTTTTTAATTCAAGATATTCGTTTTACATTTAATTAATTTAACCAGCAATTGAGAAATACAGTGAACAAGTGGCCGACCACCAACGTGATCCATATGGGTCTAAGAAAGTATGCCTGCCATGTTCATGAAGATGTATCATGCATATGACAGATTCTCAGTTAATCATCCTATCATAAATTTAATTATAATTATATATAATTAATTAATTATTACATTTTTAACGCTAACTATTTTCTTTAAATTTTTTAGATCTATTTGTAAATGTTATCTTTCAACATAATTTTATGACAACAACAATGAATTAAAGATTATACACATGAATCGGTTCTCAAATTGAATATTTAAAAGAGAAAATATAAAAAGACAATGAAAAAATATACACAAATACTTTACATATATCAACCCTTTTATGATTATAAACCACAAAAAAGAAAAAAGAAAAAAATTAACATTTCACACCATTCATTACAGATATATCATAAAACTTTTACGACCCAATTGAATCACTCAATTGGGTATCACCCAAATTATTCAAAAACAAAAACACAGAAAACACCCCCAAAATCATCATCATCAAACTTTGAATTAGATGCTATTGTTTTGATCCTCCTCTTCATTACTTGATCTCAATTGAATCTTTGGTGAAGAAGAAGGTGATGAATATAAAGAAGAAGAAGAAGAAGAAGAATTATTAGCCAACACCAAGCTGCTTTCACTATAAGATCTTCTTATAGGATAGGAAACATTTTTGTTGCACTTGGGCAACCCGGAGGGGTGAAGATTTTGATTGGATCCTCTTGACTTGCTATTATGTAGAGCACAACTGCAATTCCTGTGGTATGGCCGGCGTTCAATCCCCGTGTCAATACCGGAGATGCAACCTTCGTAAACACACTGGAAAAAACCATCGGCAGCTGCCATGTTCATCACCACCACCACCACCAAAGTCTGAGTTTGGAAAATATTTGGTGGTGTTAAGGGAGAAGAAATGGTGACATTTATAGAAAGTAGTTGGGAGGGCGTTATATAGAATTGGAAAAAGATAGCAAATGGGATGGGGAAATTGGTTGGCTTTAGCGTTGTAATTAATAGTTTTATTTCACGTGAAGGTTTTGTTTTTTGTAATTTTGTTAATTTTTTTTTTTGGGTTAAAATCATTAAGTTTCGAAAATAAACAAAAATTAAATAAATACAAGATTGTGAAAAGTGGATGGTTTTAAATTATAATAAAAAAAGGAGTTTTACTAAATAATACCTTTAAAGCACTTGTTAAAATTATTATATATATTTGATAAGTTATAATTTGTAATACATAAAAATTACTCATTAATGATTATATTAAATACAAAAAATTAATATAAATAGTAAATATAAATTTTTTAATCAATGCTCTAAGGGCACTATTTATTAAAACTCATAAAAAGAATTCAATTGTAACTATATTTACATAATTATGGTTTATAAGTTATCTTAATTATGAATGTTAATTACATTGAACTCAAATGATTGAGTTTTTGGATACGGATTGGATAAATAATGTGAATTAGATGAGATTGAGATCAAATGAAAAATTAATTTAGATAAAATTCTACTTTTATTAAAAAAACTTAATAGGGGATTAATGATATTATTATAATTGATTCGTAACGCAAATTCGGTTAACAATAATAAGAATTGAAATGATGTAAATTTGTTAAAATCAATGGAAAATTATAAAATTAATTGAAAATAATGAAGTTTACGACTTAATTGTTGTCATACATAAACCGAAATTCTATGAACTTTTTTAATTTAAAAATTTAGTAATAACCATTAAGCCCAATATAAATAAAACAAAAAATAGAATAAAAGGGTCCAAAAATTCTTGATTCTATGTGTCTTTGTGGAGGAAAATAAAGGGAAAATTTTTTTTTAAAAAAAAAAATTAGGTGAAAAATTGGTGGTGAAAGTAACCAACAAGGCACTTCATAGGTTACCTCAAACGCTAGCATTACTTTTTTGACTACAATTTGGAAGATTTGTCAATTTATGTCTTGAATTGTCCTTACATAGTACACTAGGTCAATTGAGCAAGAATTTTAGTAAATATCGCTGAGGGTTTAATTAAATTTAATTATAAAATTCTTAAATAAAATTTAATTTAGGGTTTATAAGGGAGACTATGAAGGGATTATGGCCTTGGTATGATCCAAAATGTTTTATTAAATCAAATAATTAAATTAAGATTAACATATACTATGAGAATTAATTTTGTTTTTGGTAGTGCCTACAAAAATGGGTATTAATGAATTCATTAATTTTGTAGAGATTATATCTTGGGTTTTCCTAATTGATACAAAGGGTTGGTTAGTCTAATAGTATTTTGCAAATTTATTTAAAAATAAAATTGTTATCTAAATAAAACAGGAAATTGATGGATTTTGTGTCACTATCATCTGAAAAAAGATAAATGCGAGGGAGTAAAGAGAAAAATTACAAGAAAAGCAATATATATATATATATATTGAATTTTATATATTTTTAAAAAAATATAGAAAGAATTAAGTTTTTATTATTAAATATAATTCCTTAAGGAATAACACCCTATAAAATTTTATAAAAATCTCACTCATTTTTAATTTTTTATAAAACAAATAATAAATATCTTTCACAAATTTAATTACATTATTAATATATAATTTTCCCATAATTTTTTTAAAATAAATTTTCCATAATTAAAGCTACCTAACTTGGCTACTTAGTAAAAGAGAGATTTTAGCACACTTGACACAAAGAACATCAATTACTTTATTTCATTTTCAACCCATAATTCAAAGTATCCACACAATATTATAAGTTTGGTTTCACCGGCAAACTTGGAGCAATTTTTTTGTATTTATTAGATGAATTCGTACAAAAAATAATTTTTAAAAATTATTAATATGAAATCATGTCCTTTTCAATTTAAGTATGAATTATATTCAATTTTTAATGTCATTAATAAAAATTTTATCAATTGAACCAATCGATAATTGTTATTTATAAAGTATGTGAAAAATATTTTTTTTAAAATAAATGGGATTATTTGTTGGAGAGGACGAGAGATAGAGATTGGTATTCATTTAATAAGATTAATGGTGTGAACTTGAAAATGAAGAAATTTTAATTAATTATTCATTAACGAAACCTAAAATTAATGGTTTGTTCTTGTAAATTAAGAAATAAATCATATTTTTCTTGTGATATGAATCAAAATATCTTCTTAATTTATAAAATTTTTTATGCCAGTAAAGATTAGAAATATTATAAAAGTATATATAAAATTTGAAGGATAATTTTAAAAATCGACAAGATAGATAAGATAAAGAAGACAATAAAATTTGAGAACGACAAGTAAAATAATGATAAGAAGAAGAATATAAATATTTATGCAAATTAACGTGATCGTGTGTTTTATTGTGCTAGATATTTATTTTTGCAATATTACATTGTCACGTGAGATTACAAAACTTTGAAAGATTATAAAATTAATTATATTGTTTCTATTTTTTTGCATTTATTTTTCAAATTTGATAGACATTAATATGTATTTCTATATAAATTCAACATATCTCGAAGAGTTTACGATCCTCAATTTGTCATGGAATTTGGATGTTTCGTTTGTTCATTCATCTAGGAATGAGGCCCATAATCATCATGTTGGGCTTTAGAGCAATTAGGCCATTCAAGCAGAAGTCGATAAACTCTTTGGGCCTATTTGGAATGGACCAAATTACACAAAACATCTTTCTCTTTTGTTTATTGATCCATGGGGAGTTTTTAAAAATTTCGTAGTTCCAACGCCATTTAATATCGGGGACATTCACGATTTTTACAGAGCAGATTCATGTTCGTCGACCGGACCCAGAAACTCTGAAAACTGTAGGCATCGCACGCGTTTGCCTATACGGGTAATCACTGGACCTACATGAAAAGATAGAACCTGGGCCCCACATAGAAAACTCGCCGTCTTAGCGAGCTGTTCCTTCTAATTCTTGTCATCTGTCCCAAGTTTCAGACTTTTCGAGTTTTCTGTGGGCAATCATTCAGTTTGTTATGGGCGGAGGTGGCAGGAGAAAGGTGACTAACAGAAGCAGCAACGGCGGCAATAAAAGTGGGGAAAACAAAGCAAACAGAGATGGAAACCAGACACGACGTCGTCTTCTGGTGGTCGAGTGAGGAATTCTTTGTTTGTGGAAGGTGGACTTTTGTCCGATTGGCAGCAGCAGCTACAGCAATTTGCTAGAGGTTCGTACTTATCGTTTCTTCGTTTAGCTTTGTTTTTTCATTGATTTTGTTGGTACCTATTTGTTTGATTGCCTGAAATTTGAACGAAAATGAGCAAAAAAATAACAAATTATTGCTCATAGTTAGTTTGGTATTAAACAACTTGTATGAAGATTTGTGAAATGAAAGTTTGTTCATTTATTTATTTTTTTGCCCAGCAATTTTCTGCCCTACGAAAAGTGAGCTCGAATAATTTCAGCCTGGTTCTGAGTTGCTTTGTGATTTGGTTTTAGAAACTTTTTTGGGCTTTGAATTGCAGGAAGGAAACCTAACGTGAATTCCAATTCTGGGTCGAAAGCTGGGAATAATTCATCAAAAGCTTCTGTATCTGGTTCTAAAAGTGGATCATAGAAATCTAATGGAAATGCATTTGGGTATCAGTTCCCACCTCTTGATCTTAAGGTATATTTATTTGGATATAAATGTTTATTTTTATAAAAGAACAAGACCATCTTATTGGTAAGCAATAAGAAATTCTGATTGACACTGATGACTTTTTTGAATGGTAGTAGATGTGCTAAAGTTAAAATTTATGTTTTAGCTGTTTTAATAGCTGTGCATTGGGATTTTGTTTCATTTGGCATTCTCATACCATGGTTTGTCTTAGGAATTGTGCATTGGGACCAATGTCCAGATGATAATATGGATGAGTCGGGGCCTATTGTTTAGGTTGATTCTCAAGATAGCAAAATTGTTGCATATGTAGATCAAACACCGGACTCAAATCCCCAGAATGTGAGCTACAGTTATTATTATGGTTCAAGCTTTGTGCTAGGTGATAGTTCACACAGAGGGTTGGGATTCTGTAATGGCTCTGAGGCAAGCCCTAGCAGTATGGATTCTTATTCGAGACAAATGGAAGAGCACGAAGTCTCAGGTTCTGATTCAACGTCTCTTGACGAAGGAGTGGATACCATTAAGAATGTTAGCCATGAAGAATATGTTGAAGAACTTCCTGATGAGACTTCAACTCAAAAACAAAATTCGGATTCCTCGCAATTGGAGGCATGAAATTATACAAACAAGATAAGTCTGACGAGGAGAGTGACGATGAAAAAAATGGGGAATCACTGAATGATGAAAGCTCAGAGTTATACTCTAAAAGTGATAGCTCTGAAGAGCTTTCTAATAGTGATTTAGACATTGATTATGAGGCTGCAGGAGATTACTTAGAAGGAATTGGTGGTAGCGACAATGTATCAGATGACAAGTGGTTGGTGGAACAGGATTTCAATGGATCGGATAATGACAGTTCTTCGAATAGTGTTGTTGACGGAACTTCAAAAAAGTTGGGTGGACTTGCTCTCCAGGATGCATCAAAGGAATATGGTACGAAGAAGCTCCTGCCGCCATCAAGGAAAGAAATGTCTGTAGCTCCTAAAGATGTCTGGTCTTCTGCTTTAGATGACCTTATGCTTGTAAAGGATCTGAGAACAATTTATGGAAAAAAGAAACATGCTGCTCGCCTTCCCCAGTCTTGGCCTTGAGAAGCACAAAAGAATAAAAAGTCCAGAAATTTTCCTGGTAAAATTTGTTTCCATATCTTTATCTTGGTTAAATTGTTTTTTATCTTTGACATGAGTATAATATTGCGCTCTTTAATTACTGAAGGAGCTTTAAAGATTCAATTTAATTTTGTCGTACTGGAAGGATTAATTATTATGTTGGCTCATACTGTCAACTTTATGGAGTGGAAATTTTGAAATTACAATCTATCTTTTTGTCTTTGATTAAACTCTGAATTTGTGCACATACAGTATACTGCAACTAAAATCAGTTGGGCTATCTTTTCTTCTAGTTTCACTTTTAGAGTTGAGATGAGAATGTTTTTCACCTTTGCTGGCTGCTAGCAATTTGGGTTTTGATTTTATATAGTGCGAGCTATGGCGATTCATTTATGTTATTACAATCTTTCTGGTGAATTAGCTTACTTGCCTTTGACTTTTGTTGCATATTCTTCTGATGCACTGGCCATTCAGGTGAAAAAAAGAAACACCGAAAAGAAATGATTGCTATGAAATGTCGCGAGAGAATGCTTCGTCGTGGTGTTGATATTGAAGAAATAAATTTAGTAAAATAGAAAACGTCAAGGAGATTCAGTGGCATCTCCTCTCTTTCTGTTGCTTTCATTTATAGTAGAAACTTGTGGTGTTAGTGGGATTTACTGAGGTCATCTATGTTGCTTCTCTCAATTCGGTGCTTTTCATGCAATGTCTGGGTGCTCTCCCCTTTTTGGCGATCATGACCAAAAGTTTTATTATCTGGACTTCTATATTACTGTTGGCTGGGTGAATAAATTGGTTTGCAAAAGTAACCGATAGCTTTATGGTTTATGAAATGCAGACACTTGAGCAGATTGTTTTGGAGGGATTAGATATGTTTTCTTTTCAGCAATGCACCACCAAGATTGTTCCCAGGTATGGAATTTGGTTCATCTGTTGCTTTTGCAGCCCAACTTCTACATATATCTGTGCCTGTTTTATGTTGGATCTCCTTCTATACAATTTTTTCATTTGGACATTCCTTCTATTTTTACTTGCAAACAAGATGTTATCACCAATTTGCATTATATCATTGAGCTGTTTTCTAACTTTGAAAGTAGTACATGAGTTGCTATTAGAAAACTTTTGGTAGTGCTCATGATCTAGCTGAAATACATCTTCATGTGCATAAACTCTAGAGATTTTGCAAATTATCGTTAGAGGCTTTTATTTAATCCCTAACCAAGCTGATGATATCTTTCACTGCTATGAAGTATGGTTGATGTATTTTACATCTTTTTAGGTTCGAAGATTAGCTGCAATATATTGCCTGAAGAGTAGCACCCAAGGTTTGGGCAAGAAAAGGTATCATATCTTCGCATTCGTATAATCAATTTATGCATTGTGTTTTTTTTTTTTTTTTTAACATATGTAGTGAAAAGAAAAGATGGTGTTGATGTTTACACTAGCCAGCACTCTATGTTTTACAGATTTGTCACAGTGACACGAACGCAACAAACATGTATGCCATCATCCACTGATAAACTTCGCCTTGAAAAGTTTCTAAATTTCTATCAAATAAGATTCATAGAATTATTTGCACATTCGTGGATAATCTCTGATACTGTCTGGGTTAATCTAAAACACTAGTTATTCCAATGAATTTCAGCTCATTGGAGCGGATGACAAGGATATTGATTTTGCTGTTAATGAAGGCCCATTTACAAAATCAGTGAGTGCAGACAGACACATGAGCAAGTCGTTGAAGAACATTGCCCTCTACAATAGTGGTGGTGATCCAACCAAGATGAAAGGGATCAGCCTCTGTCATTTGTGTCAAGTGGCATAACGCAGTCTGATGCTGTTGAGATCAGAACTCTCGAGCCTGCAGAGATGAGTGAAAATTTTGAAGGTAAGGTTACCACCAGCTCAACACAAGTTGGCACCTTCGACATACACACAAAGGGTTTTGGATCGAAGATGATGGCAAAAATGGGATATGCAGAGGGTGGAGGGTTAGGAAAGGATAGTCAAGGTATGTCAAAACTCATTGAAATGATCCAGCATCATAAATTGCTGGGGCTGGGTGTGGAATTTTCCAGCACTGATGATACCTTGGCGATGAAGGAATCTTACATTGACTCGGTGAAGAAGGAATCTTGCAGTTACTCTGCAAAGAAGGGATGTCAAAGCATTGGCGCGTTTGAAAAGCACACCAAAGTTTTTGGATCGAAGATGATGGCAAAGATGGGGTTTGTTGAAGGCATGGGCTTAGGCAGAGATTTGCAGGGCATTGTCAACCCTTTGGTTGCTGTCAGGCTGCCAAAATCTCGAGGCTTAGGTACCAAAAGTTAATGTTATGTTTACTGAAGTAACTAAAAAGGTAGGTACCTTAAAATTTACTGGAATATAACATTATTTAGGTGTAATAAATTTCTAGTTCCTGGTAATTTATCTACTTATCACATGTACCTGTTCTGCCATCAATACACTTGAAGAAGTTTATATCCTTTTGTTCTTGTAAATCTGTTGCTTTCTTTGATTCTGGAAAACAATTCCGTTCTGTTGCTTTGGGGACCTTCTCTTTCTCCACGTCCCCCTGCCTATTTCATTGAAAAATAATGTGTAGTTATGTTGTCCTTGTTATCACATTGTAATCGATTCCCATGTATGCTGCCCGTTTGTGGTACGCAATGCGGACATTTGCATGTTCTAAATTTGAATTTGATGTTAAATTGTTCTAAGGGACATTTTATAGTTGTTAAACAGCGGTGTATGGAGTCATACTTGAATTTACAACATCCGGAGGTTGTCATCTAATAATTTCTATATAAGCAAAATCCTTCTCTTCGCTGAGTTGAATTCATGACTCTAGAACTAGTATTTGACCTGGATGAGGACACGATGCACAAAAATAAAAATAATTTTGCATATTGTGAGGCTGAATGAAACACGTTTTCATTTCCTTTACTGGGCTGCTTCTTACTCGAGGAAACTGGAAAATGAAACTCTTGCTTGAAGTGCCTACCCCATTTGATGGAAGGGCCAGAATATGTGATAACAACATTCGTCAACTCAATATCCAATGAAACTTTCATACGACACTTACTGATGAAGTCTCTCTCTCTTCTGTATTGCTTTTGGTAAGCTTTCTCGATCATAGCTCTTCAAATGCACTTTTCACTCTTTCAAGCTTCAACCACAGTATGCTAATTAATGAAGATTTGATTGCTTGAAAAGTTTAAAAATAAAAATAATGGGAATGTAGTTCAGGTACCACTTCTCTACGTTGACCTTCTGCTAAACTCTGTGAGATCAATGGTTTTCGGCCATTTGATTGTCAATACAAAATGCAACCAATGCACATTGTTGGGGTAGATTTGATATATGTAACTCTTCCTTACATGTTTGGGTAGATTTAAGAAATGCCTGAGGAATGGAGGATTACATTAAACTCGTCATTTTTGTCGAAGTGTACTTAAGAAAGTAAATAAAAAACGTGTTATAACTTGAGGTTCAAATAGAAAGTAGAGTTAGATCTAAGTTAAAGTTACTGCTAGCCTGGGTATGGCCAAAAATATATAAATAAATGAATAAATAAATAATGTACAGAAAAATTGGGTGTTTTACATATAATGTTATCAATTGGTCAAATAAGATTAAACAAAACTTTGATCCATTATATCAAGATCTAAAATTCATTATACAATGCTTTCATTCTTCTCCGAGTTCTCCACTTCTCTAACTTCAATCATGGATTTAAAAAAAATACTAAAAGTTATATTTTATATTATTTGGGATTATTAAACAAAGTAAGAATTTATATCTTATTTTACATTGAATATTTCAAAATAAAGACTATAATTTTTAGAATTAATTTGTATATTACTTTAAAATTGGAAAATATTTTTAAGTCTAAAACATTAAGAAAACGACTTGGCTCCAAATTTTTAAAATTAAAATAATTTTATAAATTACATATATTTCTTTTTTTCTTTTTAAGTTAATTCATAAATAAATGAGACATTAAAGGAAATTAAAGCCACAACGGCAACGCTAGTAAATAATAGCTCTCACGAAGAGGAAACAAAATCCAACCGTCTTTATAGTAAAGGTCTTTCTTCGTTTCTGCCCCATTTCTTCCTCGTCTTCCATCAAATTTCTTCTTTTTATTCGTTGCATTTACACTCTGTATCGAAGGTAAGTAAGATCCACAGTTTCATTCCTCTTTTTAGCATACATTTTTTACGGTTACTTTTCCTGGTAAATTTATGGTTCTTTAATACTCTGTTTCGTTAGTTTTATTTCATATTGGAATCTTCATTAAATCCCAATACCCAGATAGAAAAATCCTACAATTTTTGCTTGTAGACTGATTTCACGATCTGGGTCACCCAGATCTGATGCAAATTCATAAAAAAATGGACTTAGCAGGTAATTTTGGGATCTGGGTTTTGCTCATTTTCGTAATATTTCAATCTTTTTGCGATGGATTTTACTTGCCTGGTAGCTACCCTCACAAATATGTTGTCGGTGACGGCTTGTCGGTGAAAGTGAATTCGATCACTTCCATTGACACTGAGATGCCCTTTAGTTATTACAGCTTGCCGTTTTGTAAGCCTAAGGAGGGTGTGAAAGATAGTGCTGAGAATCTTGGTGAGATTTTGATGGGGGATAGAATTGAGAATTCTCCATATAGATTTAAGATGTACACAAATGAGAGTGATATCTTTTTGTGCAAAACGAATTCATTGTCGAAAGACAACTTTGATCTGTTGAAGAAGAGAATTGATGAGATGTATCAGGTTAATTTGATTCTCGATAACTTGCCTGCAATTAGGTATACTAACAAGGATGGTTATGTTATGAGGTGGACTGGTTATCCGATTGGGGTTAAGTATCAAGATGCTTATTATGTGTTTAACCATTTGAAATTTAAAGTTCTTGTTCATAAGTATGAGGATACGAATGTTGCTCGTGTTATGGGTACTGGGGATGCTGCTGAAGTTATCCCTACAAAAGCAGCTGATGATGTGCCTGGATACATGGTTGTTGGGTTTGAGGTGGTGCCTTGTAGTGTCAAGCATAATGCTGATGCAGTGAAGAATGCAAAAATGTATGATAAGTACCCAAATCCTATCAAATGTGATTCAAACATTGTATCGATGCCTATTAAGGAAGGCCAACCAATTTTGTTTACTTATGAGGTTAACTTTGACCTGAGTGATATCAAGTGGCCATCACGCTGGGATGCATATTTGAAGATGGAGGGATCAAAGGTCCATTGGTTTTCAATCTTGAATTCTCTGATGGTCATCACTTTCCTTGCTGGTATTGTGCTTGTTATCTTTTTGAGGACTGTTAGGCGAGATCTGACCCGCTATGAAGAGCTTGACAAGGAGGCCCAAGCACAGATGAACGAGGAGTTGTCTGGGTGGAAGCTTGTTGTTGGGGATGTTTTCCGTGCCCCAAATAATCCTGGACTTTTGTGTGTTATGGTTGGAGACGGAGTTCAAATTCTTGGGATGGCTGTCGTGACTATTTTGTTTGCTGCTCTTGGATTCATGTCACCAGCTTCCCGTGGAACTCTTATCACAGGTATGCTTTTTTTCTACATGATTCTTGGCGTTGCAGCTGGTTATGTTGCTGTTCGTCTTTGGGGGACGATCGGCTGCAGTAATATCAAAGGATGGATTTCTGTCGCATGGAAAGCTGCTTGTTTCTTCCCTGGTATTGCCTTTTTGATTCTAACCACTTTGAATTTCCTATTGTGGGGTAGTCATAGCACAGGAGCCATTCCATTCTCTTTGTTTGTTATCCTGCTTCTGCTATGGTTCTGCATTTCCGTTCCCCTTACCCTATTTGGTGGATACCTCGGGGCAAAGGCACCTAATATTGAGTACCCTGTCAGAACCAACCAGATTCCCCGTGAGATCCCAGCTCAAAAATACCCATCTTGGCTGTTGGTTCTTGGTGCTGGTACTCTTCCATTTGGTACCCTTTTCATTGAGCTCTTCTTTATCATGTCTAGTATCTGGATGGGTCGTGTATACTATGTTTTTGGTTTTCTCTTTATCGTTTTGATACTTCTCGTAGTGGTTTGTGCCGAAGTGTCCCTTGTTCTCACCTACATGCATCTTTGCGTTGAGGACTGGAAATGGTGGTGGAAATCCTTCTTTGCTTCTGGATCAGTTGCAATTTACATTTTCTTGTACTCCATAAACTACCTTGTTTTCGATCTTAGGAGCTTGAGCGGACCTGTCTCCGCCACACTTTACTTGGGTTACTCTCTTTTCATGGTTCTTGCAATTATGCTCGCAACAGGCACAGTCGGATTCCTTTCTTCCTTCTGGTTTGTGCATTACTTGTTCTCTTCAGTGAAGTTGGACTGAAGAACTCTCAAGGAATTGTAATCAGATCATTCAGGGGAGATACAAATGGGGCAAACAGTCTCAAAAAATCTGCCATGTGTTACTTTTACTCTTGAATTCTACTTTTCTAGAGAACTTAGTAGTAAATTTGTAATATCAATAATTTCATCAAGTTTTACATTTTTTGGATTTTGTTGTTTGGTTACATTAATTCATTGCATGATAGTTATATATACCAAAAGTGCTTTTTGCATCCTGGAGTATTAGAGATTTATCTAGTCGGGTGTTACTTTGGAGTTTGGAATTTTGATTTTTCTAGTATGTGCTTGATTTGATGATGGATTATTCGGATCTTTTGATGGATTAAATTGCAAAGAAAACAACTTTTCATTTGTTTTTTTTTCTTTGGTTTGGCTTGAAATTGCCTTTTCTGTGCCTCCTGATATTGGTTGTATTTGGGTGAACATAATCATGTAAGTTGCGTCTTATTTTTTTTTATCAAGTTTATATTATTTTATTTTTTTAATTACAAAATTAAAGTTAATCATCTAAGATTAACTATTAAATGAATTTGGATCCTTTCTTGATATAATGTCGGGGATAAGCATCTTTATTTTGAAAGAGAGGGATAAGTACTTTGGAGTTCTATTATAATGGCAAAGTTTGAGCGTCGTTCTCTTCCCGAAATTAGCACTAAAATTGACAATAATGAAGATTTTGAAAACCTAACATTGTTGTTTTGAAAAAAAAAATGTGCAAGATGAAAATATAACCTCTAATAAAAATTGGTACAATTTAAATTAATATCTGTTTTTTTTTTTTTTTTGAATTTGATTTATCAGAATGATAATATTAAAGATAAAAGTTTAAGTATATATATAATTATTATCTTATGTCAGCAATACTTTTATGTCATAATTCTCAAATTTGAATGAAGTTATAATGAAAAAGCAATTCTCTGTTCTCTGTCCATTAATTTTTCATTTGTCATATTCTTATATATAAAAACTTAAAAATTCAGGAGCTCAAAAATATTATTATACCAAAACAAAAGTCTTCTTCCAAAAATTCGTGGTGTCCGTTTATCCGTTAGCATCAACTACTTTACAAACGATACTCTTCTTCTCTTCTGCATTGTCCGGGCTCTGTTCTTCAAGCATGTTGCCCGCTTCACTCTCTTCTCTTCAATCCTCCAATGTTCACAAAATTCCCTCGATTTACCCTCTCTCCGTTTCTTCTTCTTCTTCTTCTTCCTCCTACTCCTTTATTTCCCTTGAACCATCTTCTTCTATTCAACACCTCCAGCGCCGTTTCGTTTCCTTCAATCCTGTCCACGGAAACAACCTTTTGAGAATTAAAACAAGAAATAAGGTATGTTTCTACTTGCCCACGAAATTTTCAATACTGGGTTTTGTGCATATGGTTTTAAGTGAGTTGTTGCTTTGAAGCTAAAGCGGCTAAGGAGTTAAATTACTAGACAAATATGAGAGAAAGAGGAGGGGGGAATAAGTGGTCTTTAGTCTAAATTGGTGTTGACAAATAGTTTAACTGCTGTAATTTGAAAGCACGGAGATAGCAGAACAGTCGCAAACTAAGCCTTATGCATAAATCATGAGTTCTGTTTTGTTTCTGGGTAGGGTTTGAGGGTCAATTGTGCTTCAAGAACTGAACCATTGAAGGTGATGATTTCGGGTGCTCCAGCTTCTGGCAAAGGGACTCAATGTGAATTGATAGCTCAAAAGGTAATGATATCATATTAGATATGAGTATATACTACAATTTCATGAAATATTTTTCACAAAAGAATCGTAATTTGTGTAAATTGCAGTAATCGTCTTTTCACGTTAATCCTGAAGATGGATTGTATTTGCTTTCCGCTGTAATCTACTAATTGAGCAATAATGTGGTGGTATTATTTTTTTTGGCATTTTCCGAGATTTCTTCTATGATTTTTGCCTCTTGTTCTCCAGTTCGGGTTGGTACACATATCAACTGGGGATCTTTTGAGAGCTGAAGTATCAGCTGGGACAGAAATTGGGAATAAAGTGAAAGAATTCATGAATGCTGGTCATCTCGTTCCAGATGAAATAGTGACAGCTGTATTATATATCTTCACTTACCTGCATGGTGATTTAATTTCCTTTAGTTTTTCTTAGGTAATATAGAAAATAGATGTTTTCATTTGCAGATGGTAACATCTCGATTATCGCGTGAAGATGCTAAAGAAAAAGGATGGCTTCTGGATGGGTATCCACGGAGTTTTTCCCAAACACAGAGTCTTGAAAAACTGAAGTTTAGACCAGATATTTATGTGATATTAGATGTATGTAACTTGCATATATACATTTATGCCACCATTTCATACGAATTTGACTATCTTTATATGAACAGATATAAAATTTTGAAAAGTTGGCAATTTATTTGCATAAGAAAACTATTCTCCCTGAAATGAAAATGTGTCTTTTACATGATGTTATTTCTTAATACTCAGGTTCCTGATGAAATTATAATCGACAGATGTGTTGGGAGAAGGCTAGACCCAGTGACAGGAAAGATTTACCATCTGAAAAATTTTCCTCCAGAGACTGAGGAAATCAAAGCAAGACTTGCAACCCGTCCAGATGACACCGAGGAAAAAGTATGATCAAACATCGTCAATAATCTACATATACTGTTCAAGTTGTTTGATCATTGTGATAGCTTCAATGCATTTTCAGTTGCATATGTCTATTTTATGTTTGTGTATAGGTGAAGTCTCGACTGGAAATATACAAACAAAATGCTGAAGCCATCTCATCGACTTACTCAAACATAATGAAAAAGGTGATTGAATCTTTGAATAATTTGGTTGTAATTTATCTTCTGAATTTTGTTGGTTAAATCTCTATCAATTTTTGCACTAACACTTCATAGTACAGATTGATGGCAACCAGTCGAAAGAAATGGTTTTTGCTGATATTGAATCTTTGCTGTCTCAATCACAGAGAGAAAAATCATCATCTGGTAAATTTTTCTAGAATTTTTGTTGATTTATGTGGGATTGTGGTACAATATTCTCCTTGATTGAATTTTTGTTTTCAGTATCTGTTTCAGAGAAACCAGTGCATGAACATGAGAGTCCATCAAATCAGGTATCTTCAAACAAGGTAAACTTTGAGTGCACTGTCCTTAATATCTATACTATTGCTTTAATGTATCTTGTCCCATTTTCCTTTAAATTTTTTCAGGATAAATGGAAGGGAATTCCCACTAGGTTGAATAATATTCCTCATTCTAGAGAAATAAGGAATTATTTCTATGATGATGTCCTACAAGCAACACAGAGAGCTGTAAATGATGGAAGAACCCGATTAAAGGTCAGATTTTTAGTACATACATTCTTTTCTTTTACTTAGAATTCTTAGACTCACCAGGAGGAAAATTATTTATTAATTATTACTTTTTCTAAATTTTCATTCTGAATTTACAGGTGGAGATTAACATTCCAGAATTGAACCCGGAAATGGATGTTTATCGAATAGGGACCTTGATGGAACTTGTTAGAGTTATTGCTCTTAGATTTGCCGATGATGGAAAACATGTCAAGGTATGTTAGCATTATTGATAAAGCAGTGCAAACATTGCGTGTATGTTCGAAATACTGTTTAGAAAACTCTGTTTTTCAGGTTTGTGTTCAAGGATCCATGGGGGAAGGAGCACTTGCTGGAATGCCATTACAACTAGCTGGTACAAGAAAGATTTTGGAGTTCATGGATTGGGGTGATTATGGTGCTAAGGGAACCTTTATCAACATTGGCTCCATAGGTAGATAAATATGTTACTACAAACAGAGCATCTGCGTGGTTAACTTTATGCATCTTACTTTTTCTTTAAGATTTTGATACTTAAATGATCTTATATTTCATATTTCCCCCATTGTGCAATTTCAGGTGCCAAAGAAGTTGATGAACAAGATGATATGTTCATCTTAGTAGCTCCTCAAAATGCTGTTGGAAATTGCATTATAGATGTAAGAAGCTCAATAGCAAACACTCGGTTTTGCTTTACCATTAGCTTTTCGATTCTAA
>JAWDEX010000018.1:339844-360334 GCA_035221805.1 Trichilia hirta
CAGGATCTAAAAGCTATGACTGATGCTGCTAGGAATCGGCCAGTCATTCTTGTCAATCCAAGGCTTAAGGTTATAGTAACTTAAAGTGTTGCCATGATTATTAACGGATGCATAAATCTTTCCTATTTGTAACTATTTCATTTTGTAATATTCTTGAATGCAGGATTTACCCGGATCAAGTGGTATAATGCAAGTAAGTACACCAGTAAGTTAAGATTATATCTTAACCTCAATATGAAACAGCTAATGAATTACTAAGCCATTTTTTTTCAGACGATGGGTCGAGAAAAGAGATTGGAGTATGCTGCTTCTTTTGAGAGTTGCTATTTTTTTCGGCTTCTTTACTATGCAGGAACTCAGTATCCAATTATGGGTGCTCTCAGGTAAAATTAAGTAATAAATATCTTTCTTGTCTATGAACAATGTTTATAACATCACCTTATAATTTCCAGGATGTCTTACCCATTCAGTTACGAGTTATATAAGAGGGTTGATGAATCGCCAGGCAAAGAGAAGTACATAATCTTGTCTACATATCCTGATAAGCCAAATACAGACGACATTAACAGTGCATTCATAGGAAAACCAAGGTAAAAATCTCCTTGCATTCAAGCATCTTATATCTTGCCTATCTTCTTGAATGACTTAAACATTTCAATCTACATGTGCAGAAATCAAGAGAAGAAAGCCTCAGGAATCTGGTAAGAAAAAAATATGATTATCTTATAAGCTTTCACTATTATAGTCTCCTATTTTTTACCAACACATCTGTTTCTTCTCGTAGGGGCTTCTTGAGTAGCGTATTTTGAGTAGAAATTAAGCAATGCATACAAAATTATATTCATAGTCAATACCATAAAGAGAAAGCAGTATGATCTTCAAGATCCAAGAGATGCTGAGAACTTGAATTTGGGATAGCTTCAGATCCAAGGAAGAGGGTAAACTTCAAGTCACATTCTTTCTTTCTTTGCTAAAATCCAAACAGAACTAGTTGGAATTCTTTCAAATTTCTGCTTCCTAGCTTGGTAACATTTCATTGTTTTAAATATATGAAACTTGCATACAACAGAAGAGTATTATATTGATGATGTATGGGATGTTGGAATCGTATTATAGAAACTTCTCTGCTTCAAGTCAACCCTAGCTACAATATCATCAATAGTTTCCAAATCTTTTGAATTTTTCTTTATAGATGATTTTGATTTCATAAAATAAATAATGATTTAAATAAAGTAAATTAGGAGGATAAGAAGTATGATGTTGATAACCTTGCATAAGATGATGGTAATCTTTTTTGGACTATATAGTAAAATGATAATAATAATTAATTATAAGGTAGGCCAAAAGGATATGACAATTAATCTTAATTAACTTTTCAACTAATTATCTTAACAATTTAATAACAAGGTAAGCTTGATTTCAAATAAGAAATAAATTGTTAAAACTTTGAATATGTTGTAATATTATTTTTTGTATCAATATAAATAAATAAATAAATAAAAACTAATATGTAGATGAGTGCACAAGTAGTATGAAAAGTTTGATTTACTTGAGAAAGAATTTTTAATAATTTATAGACAATAAAAATTATGTGATTCACCAACTAACAAGTCATACAAAGTTAATGGTCCTAACCCAACAATCCCATTAATAATTAATTATTAATTAATTTATTTGTAGGAAAATTTGATGAATATTTAATGATAGTTGAAAAATAATTAGAGTCATTTACCACTAGGAACAAATTCATCCACATATCTCATAAGAATTCTACATCAAGAAGGTAGGGATTCGTTTGATGCAAACATGTAACAACATTTAATTTTCTATTGCAACAATTTTCAAAATTTAAATAAAATATTTTAACATATAAAAACACAAAATCAAAAATTATAAAAGATACAAATTAAAGATAGTCTATATGTTAAATTTTTTATATGTTAAATTTTTAATTGGTTGTTTATTTTTTTACTCGTAATATATGGATATAAAGCGATAAAAATAAATAATAAAATGAATTATAAGTTAAAGAAAGGTAACGTAGAACCCATTAATTGTTTGAAAGATAGTTTAATTTAATTAATAATATAAATATAAAATGTTGAGATTTATTTGACTAACTATCATTGAAAATAACCCAATAAAAATGAATTTGCTACTTGTTTTTTTCTTTATAAAAGTTTTGTGTTATGTCATTATCCAGAGAATTATAGAGTGCAACAAGTTAAGCCAACTACCACCAATGGCAAAAGTGATTATAAATAATCACCAAAAGTGCTTTTGAGAAGGAGAAGCCAAACAATTTTAAGAATTAGAATCACATGAAACAATCACTTCTGTACAAAGCAATTGCAAAAGCTATTTTAAAATCAGGACCACCCATGTGGAGGAAACAACCAAAAAAGGACTATTCAATTTATTGACAAATTAATGTCAAAATTTGAAATTCAATTGGGAAAAATACAAATCCCTATCTCAATTTCTTTGAGGGTCTATTATTAAACAAGTGGATTTTACAAACACATGCAACCACATATGATTTCCTATTTTTGAAAACATAACAAACTCATATTTAAGTAAGATTTGAAGTTTTATTACCTAAATAATGTTTTTTCAATAATTATCATTTATTTCTCTTTTTTTTTTTATCATTAACCCCCTTCAACATAATCATATTTAATTACATATAAATCCTCAATATTCACTATTTATGCTCTGATTTTCAAAATTTTCTCAATTAAATAATATTTTTTCCAAATATTATTTATCGCCCCTAATACCCATATTTCATTTAGCCTCACTATCTATTAAAATAACAATGTAATTATGAAAATCGCTAATTTTTAATACATTTTAATTATAAATAAATTATTCAAATGGCATATATTAGTGTATCATTAATTTTGTGTATTACAAACAGATCACAAATAAATCTTGAATATTATATAATTATATATAATTTTTATGACAAATACTAATGTAAGTGCAATTTTACTATGATATTAGTTTTATAGAATTAAAATTTTTTTTTTTATATTTTATCTCCTCGTAAAAAAATTTATACAAATATAATTTATCGTATTTATTCATATCATGTCAAACAAAAATATAATATGTTTTACGTCAATCCTAAATTGAACCCGAATCCAACATTATATATATATATATTAAATTATGAACAAGGTAATATAATATAATTATTTAAATAGTTAATTGTGAAATTGATTATTCTCTGGTCTCTGGAAAGTAAATGATAATTAATAATAAAATATGATATAAATAATAAAATTTTAAATTTTACAGAGTAAAAATGATAAATTTCTGAGAATAAATAGATAATTGAACTTAGGGTGAGAAAATTTTAAGGAGATAAATGATAATTATTAAAAAAATATTATTTAGATGATAAAATTTTAAACCTTAGAGAGGTAGATCATAAATTGCCTTTTTTTTTTTTTTTTTTTTCAGAGAAACACTCTTGAATGCACATTACTTGCATTGTAAGAAATTTTAATATTGGATTTTTTGTTAATTTATTAGCTACTCAGGTTGTGTAGTTTAATACCTTGGGGTGACAAGGACTATGGATAGATGGTATTTGCAAGTGGTAAAATTTACAGAAAATGACAACAAAATCCCTGCAAAATGACAACAGAGACTCGTTTTGTCAAACAAAAAAAAATGACACAGTTGTCATCTGGCGACGACTACACTGGTTACTCATCAAGATTGATATGAGCAATACATGTTATAATTTTCACCCAAAGAGCTGCAGACTTTGTAGTTTGCAGTTGCTTGTCTTTGCACAAGACAATAAGAAAGAGAACCCAGAAAGAAAAATTAAGACTTTTCTCTCTTTCTCTGTCTTTTTGTTTTCTGGTTTTTTTGAGTTCTTAGAAAAGAGAAGGTTTGAAAATGGCAGGTGGTT
Source organism: Trichilia hirta (assembly GCA_035221805.1). Classification (NCBI taxonomy): domain Eukaryota; kingdom Viridiplantae; phylum Streptophyta; class Magnoliopsida; order Sapindales; family Meliaceae; genus Trichilia; species Trichilia hirta. Next base: position 343,773 of record JAWDEX010000018.1, read on the forward strand.
CTTTTGGTCCAGCTGGTGTGGCAAAGGACAGAGCAGAGCAATATCAAGGGAAGGTAACATGTTCTGTGATCGTAGCATGTCTTGTCGCTGCTATTGGTGGGTCAATTTTTGGATATGATATTGGAATTTCAGGTAATTATTTTTCTTTTCTACGACAATTTTATGCATATATTTCTTCCCTAAGGAAGGAAAATTTTAGATTTTTCGGTTTTGATGATTTTGGTTAGGAGAATGAATCTATCAAGTATCAAAAATTCTCTTTTTTACAATGAGGATCATGAGATTCTGATCTGTAACATTGAATATGTTACTATTGAATATGTACACGGTATAGAATCAGAATCATACTATCTTCTTTTCATATTTTTGAAAAAGAAAGTCCCTTAGAAGGAAAATTGAGAATTTTTAACAAAAATTTGGAAGCAATTTGTTGGTTTAATCTTCCTCTTCATGACTATGTTATGATGTTAAGAAGCAGAAGTTAAATTCTATGGCATACCAGGTTGAAACTTGAAAATTAACTACAGAATTCTTCCAGAAGTTTTTCAGGAAAAAAAAAAATATCCAAAGTAATCCATTCATATTAAATGAGTATATACTTCAATGATAATTTTCCTTTTAAATTAATTTTCCTCCCTTTCCACTAATTCTTTTAGAAAAAATTTCCCTTTTTCCTGGTTGTAATATTACATAAATGTAATAAAACTTTATTTTGTCACCAAACTAGAATTGCGGGAATTCTATATCTTTCACTGCATTTCATGGTTGAATGTGAGAATAATTCCGGCTCAGTTCTGGAAAGCAGCTTCTTACCAACAAGTACTTTAGAATTGATGGTTCCATGATTTTCAGGGGGAGTTACATCGATGGATCCATTTCTTGAAAAATTCTTCCATGATGTGTACGAAAAAAAGAAGCATGCCCATGAAAACAACTATTGCAAGTATGATAATCAGGAACTCGCAGCATTTACATCTTCTCTATACCTTGCTGGTTTGGTTGCATCCCTAATTGCATCTCCAATTACAAGGAATTATGGTCGCCGTGCAAGTATAATCTGTGGTGGGATCAGTTTTCTTGCTGGAGCAACTTTAAATGCCTCGGCTTTCAACCTTGCTATGCTACTTTTAGGTCGAATCCTGCTCGGTGTTGGCATTGGTTTTGGAAACCAGGTATGCTGTCTACCTTTTATAGCAATGAAATAGCTTGTTTATTTTCCCCAGTAAGAATATACAGCTTGCTTTTTGAATTTAACTTCTGTGTTTGCTCTTACTTATCATTGTCTTGAAGGCTGTTCCACTGTATCTATCAGAAATGGCTCCAACCCATCTGCGCGGGGGCCTGAACATGATGTTTCAGTTGGCAACTACTCTTGGGATATTTACAGCAAACATGATCAATTATGGAACACAGAAGCTCAATTCTTGGGGATGGAGGCTTTCACTCGGTCTAGCAGCAGTACCAGCTTTGTTGATGACTGTTGGGGGAATGCTTCTTCCTGAAACACCTAACAGCTTAATGGAACGAGGGCTAACTGAGAAAGGGAGAAGAGTCCTGGAGAATATCAGAGGAACCAAAAATGTGAATGCAGAATATCAAGACATGATGGATGCAAGTGAATTGGCTAACTCTATAAAGCATCCCTTCAGAAACATTCTTGAGAGGAGGAATAGACCACAGTTGGTTATGGCAATTTGCATGCCAATGTTCCAGATCCTCACGGGGATTAATTCTATTCTCTTCTATGCACCGGTGTTGTTCTCATCTATGGGATTTGGGGGAGATGCTTCTTTGTATTCCTCAGCTGTGACAGGAGCAGTTTTAGCATCTTCTACACTCATTTCCATCTTGACCGTAGATAGACTGGGTAGAAGAGCTTTACTTATCAGCGGAGGAATACAAATGATCACTTGCCAGGTAAACATTCCTCTCTATTTTCGCTTTAGAGTAAATTACGACCATGTTTGCAATGGATGTGCTGTGGCTTCTCCTTTCTGGAGAAGTAAAAGCATCAAATGGTGCCAAATACTATGAAAAGACTAATTGTTCTCTCCTGAGCAATGGAAACAGGTCGTTGTTGCCTTAATCTTGGGGGTTAAATTTGGGAACAATCAAGAGCTATCAAAAGGCTTCTCAGTATTGGTGGTGGTTGTAATTTGCCTATTTGTCTTAGCTTTTGGATGGTCATGGGGACCTCTTGGCTGGACAATACCAAGCGAAATATTCCCATTAGAGACTCGATCAGCCGGACAGAGCATTACAGTTGCCATAAACCTTCTCTTCACATTTGTAGTAGCTCAGAGCTTCCTTTCGCTCCTCTGTGCATTCAAGTTTGGGATCTTCCTCTTCTTCGCCAGCTGGGTCACCATCATGACTGTCTTTGTCTACTTCTTCTTGCCTGAAACTAAGGGAGTTCCAATCGAAGAGATGATACTCTTGTGGAGAAAGCACTGGTTCTGGAAACGGATAATGCCAGAGAACCCGGAAGTCAGTGAGAATAACACAATTGACCAAGCTTAGACAACAAGATAGGCATATGATATTGATTACAGTTTTCACAAAAGCAGTGTAACTAAAGTAAAGAAAAAACCATTAGCTTGTTGAACAAGTTACTTTTAAATTTGCAAGTAATCTGGAAATGTGCCTTGTCCAAATTAAATCATGTGTGTTTCGATTTAAGCCTCTGATCAATCAATATTCCACCTCATAAATGAATGCCTGAAGTAATTAATCGATTAACAAACGAAGAACTAGAAACATTAATCAATTAACAAACAAAGAACTATAAATCAATGCAAGAAAACGAAATCAAAAACAGAAGATTGAGCTTTTATATGATTATGTTCTAAGCTCTATCCACGGGGTGATGACTTCTCGGAGATTTCTTATTATCGAAGGATCAAAGCTACAATTTTGAAGATGACACTTCAATCTTTACAGAGAGTTTTACAAAAACTAAAATGGTGTTCCATTAGCTAATTTACAAGCCCCTTAATTGAGTAGTCTTATCAGTGATCCAGCTCTGTTCTGTAAAGGAATCCAGAACTCAAATGATTTATTAACTCGTCAGCTCCGTACACCCCATTTAATACCTAAAGACTCCCACCACTTCATTGCATTAAAACTAAATTCACATTAGTTGATTGGTATTATTATTATTATTATTATTATATTTTTTTTGCTTTTCGTTTTAATTTATCCGATGTTTTCGAGGAGAGATCTTGTGTGTGGGAGTGAATTTCCTCTTCGTAAGACAAAGAATTGCTTACTATTTTATTATAAAAAAAAATAGGTGCAAGTTTTATTATGAAAATGTAAACTTGAATCAGAAATTATTTTCGTTGTAAATAATTAAAGTTTTATTAATTCATCATTTTTTAATTTATTTTCAAATTAAAAAATTTAAAATTTTTTTCCCTTCCTCTGCTTTTTTTTCTCCTAATTTTTTTGAGTTTTGAGAGAGAAGAGAGTTGTTTGAAGATGGCAGGTGGTTCTTTTGCACCAGCTGGAGTGGCAAAGGAGAGACCAGGGCAATATTAAATGTTCTGTGATTGTAGCATGTCCTATTGCTGCAATTGGTGGGTCAATTCTTGGATATGATGTTGGAATTTCGGGTAATTTTTTCATCTTCCATGAAAATTTTGTGCATAAATTTGTTCAAAGGAGTGAAAAGTTCATATTTTTTGGTTTTGGTGAATTTGGATGAGAGAATGAATCTATCAAGAATCAAAAATCTCTTTTGTACAAGGACCTGTAACACTGAAAATGTGGAAGTTTAAGTATCAGAATCATGCTCGAATTGAAAATTGAAAAGAAAAAATTTGGAATCAATTTGTGGGTTTATAGCTCTTCATGAATATGTGATGATGTTAAGAAGCAGAAATGAATCCCTATGGCATACCAGGTTGAAACTCAAAAATTAACAACAGAAGTTGTTCTGGGATAAAAAATAAACTTACCCGGAAGGCAGAAATAATCCATTCATATTAAATGAAAATTTATGGTAGTTTCCTTTTAAACGCCTTTTTCAATATTTAAAATTTTTTTTCCCTTTTTTCTTGTTTGAATATTACATAAATGTAATAAAGTTTGTTTTGTTACCAAACTAGAATTGCAGGAATTTTATATCTTTCAGAGCATATCATGTGGATGTGTCAATAATTCTGGCTCAGTTCAGGAAAGCAGCTTTATACTGATAAGTACTTACTAATTGATCGTTCCATGATTTGCAGGAGGAGTTACATCAGTGGATGCATTTCTTGTGAAATTCTTCCATTATGTGTACGAGAAAAAGGAGCATGCACAGGGCCTCGCAGCATTTACATCTTTATAGCTTGCTGGTTTGGTTACGCCCCTAATTGTATCTCCTATTACAAGGGATTATGGTCGCCGTGCAAGTATAATCTGTGGGGAGATCAATTTTCTCGTCAGATCAACTTTAAAAGCCTAGCCGTCAACCTCTCTATGCTACTTTTACGTCGAATACTGCTTGGCGTTGGCACTGGTTTTGGAAATCAGGTATACTGTCTACATTTTGCAATGAAATCTGTACCAAAGAAAAAGCTTGCTTATTTTCCCCAGTAAGAATATACTACTTGTTTGTTGAATGTAGCTTGTGTATTTACTCTTACTTATCATTGTTTCGAAGGCTGTTCCACTGTATCTATCAGAAATGGCTCCAACCCATCTGCGTGGAGGCTTGAACATGAGTTTCAATTGGCAACTACTCGGGGGATATTTACAGCAAACATGATCAATTACGGAGCACATAAGCTTGATTCGTGGGGATGGAGGCTTTCACTCCGTCTAGCGGCAGTTCTGGCTTTATTGATGACTGTGGGGGGAATGTTTGCTCCTGAAACGCCTAACAGCTTAATCGAACGAGGACAAACTGAGAAAGGGAGAAAAGTCTTGGAGAAAATCAGAGGAACCAAGAATGTGAATGCAGAATATCACGACGTGATGGATGCAAATGAATTGGCTAACTCAATAAAGCATCCCTTCAGAAACATTCTCTAAAGGAGGAATAGGCTACAGTTGGTTATGGCAATTTGCAGGCCAATGTTTCAGATCCTCACGGGGATTAATTCTGTTCTCTTCTATGCGCCAGATTTGTTTTCATCTATGGGATTTGGGGGAGATGCTTCATTGTATTCCTCAGCTGTGACAGGAGCAGTTTTAGCATCTTCGACACTCATTTCTATTGTGACCATGGGTAGATTGGGTAGACAAGCTTTACTTATCGGCGGAGGAATACAAATGATCACATGCCAGGTATACATTCTGGATTCTTTCTTACTCTAGAATAGATTACGATTTTGTTTGGGATTGATGTGCCGTGGCTTCTGCTTTTGGGAGAAGTGAAAGCATCAAATGGTGCCAAATTCTATCAAAAGACTAATTGTTCCTTTGTGTGCAATGGAAAGAAGTCATTGTTGCCATAATCTTGGGGTTGAAATTAGGCGATAATCAAGAACTGTCAAAAGGCTTCTCTATGTTGATGGTGGTTGTGTTTTGCCTATTTGTCTTGGCTTTTGGATGGTCATGGGGACCTCTTGGCTGGACAGTACCAAGCGAAATATTCCCATTAGAGACTAGATCAGCCGGACAGAGCATTACAGTTGCCATAAACCTTTTCTTCAGTTTCGCAATGGCTCAGAGCTTCCTTTCGCTCCTCTGTGCATTCAAGTTTGGGATCTTCCTCTACTTTGCGGTATGGGTGACCATCATGACCATCTTCGTCTACTTCTTCTTGCGGGAAACCAAGGGAGTCCCAATCGAAGAGATGATACTCTTGTGGAGAGAGCACTAGTTCTGGAAATGGATAATGCCAAAAAACCCGGAAGTCAGTTAGAGTAACAGAATTTACTAAGCTTAGACAACAAGGCAGGCAAATGAGATTGAGTAGAGTTTTCATAAAGCGGTGTCAAAATACGGAAATGTTGTAAATACGGAAATAGGCCTTAACCAATGTAAATCATGTGTTTATACAGGTTCAAAGCCACGGATAGAGATGCAAAACTAGATTAATGTTAAATGATTGGTATTCTTTTATTTTTCTTTTCATTTTAATTTTATCGGATGTTTCCCAAGGTACATCTATCACAGTTGGGGACTGAATTTCGTCTTCTCTATACAAAATTTCGAACGTTTTACAATAAAATTAATATCTTGACAAAATTTCGAACGTTTTATAATAAAATTAATATCAAAACGTAAATACGAAATTATTTTTGGTGTAAATAATTAATGTTTTATTAATTCATTATTTTTTGATTTAATTTAAAATTAAAATAATTTTCCTAAATAATAAAAGTGCGAAACGTATTGACAAATATATACTTTTGAATGCTAAAATTTTCTTTTCATTTGTGAAACAACAAACAAAAGTATGAACCTATTCCGAACGTCGTCGTTTTCAACCCCAAAACATCAACAGAATTTCGCGTATGCAGGTAAGCATACCCGCTACGAGTCTGCAATCTACTGGTATAGTATATTTTCATTTGACACTAACTACTCAATTGACATTCGCAAAGCGTCGTCGTACAGCTCAAAAAAAAATATATCCCCACAAGAAGTTGGACTCAAATTCCCGCGCGCGCTTTCGCCACCGAATTCGCCAAAAACCGCGGGAGAGGAACCAAGCTGGGAGGCGGCGAGTTGAATAACGCCCAGCCGGCGTAATTCTCCACGTGATCAGACTCAATCTTACTGCTACTTAAAACTTCGGTTTGCTTCTCGGAGTTCTTGTGCTCCTCCTCCTCCTTGATCATGCAAGACGGCAACGCCTCCCCACGTTTCAGGATCCTGACTTGGGCAGTTACGAGGTTGTTTGGATCCGGAAATTTGATCACCATTGAATGACCGGAGTCGGAACGACTCTTTCGACGTTGTCGTGATCGTGAGACTTTAGCCTTTGGACGAGGTTCGCGAAGGCAGTGTTGAGAAGGAAGTAACTTTGTCGCCATTACCGGTTATGTGTATTGGTTTGTTTCTGCTGGAGAGTGACGAAGAGAGGAATCGAAATTGGGTTGACTGGGAGTTTTTATATAGGCATGTGCTATCCCAAATGGCACAAGGAAATCTTAGAATACTCTCAGGATTTCCGTCCGAAGTTGGGAGCAGGATAAAATATTAGATGGGGGGAATGACAAATACATAGGGTTTAATTTTCATTAAATTAAATGATAATTACCTACTTCATATTTCTTAACAAAAACTCTTAGATTTGATCGGCGTCACATATATTTTTATTAAATTAATTTTTTTAATTTTTATATTGTAATGACTATCGTTATTTGTAATCTTCACAAAAATTTTTAAAAACTTAAATATAATTTAAAAATTTTTTAGGTTCTTTAAAATATAAATTTTAAGTATTTTATATAATTTTTTAATAATAATTTTATATAATTTTTTAAATTTTTATATTTTTATAAAAGTTGAGAGTATAATAATTATTAATTATACTACAAAAAACAAAAAGTCATGAAAATTAATTTGATGAGATTATTTCTCATAGTTTTTAAATTTTAGGAATTTTATCATGAAATATAAATTAGAGGTAATTATCATTTAACAAAAATAGGGGACATTTATTATTTTTCCAATATTAGATTATATTTTATGATTAAAATTTAAATCCTTAGAATCCGTGGATTGGTAGGATTATATTCGATCCATATCCATTCAGATTCGGGTTAGCGCTCGCGCTTCATATATTCGTTTTCACAAGGAGGAGGGAAAATTTTCAGATATTTCAACCGAGGTAGAAAGAATAGAACCCCCCCTTATCATTAGTGAATATCGTCACTTAATAAAGAGTATTTGCGTAAATTACTAATAAATTTTATTTTTAAATTTCTAAACAACCAAATGTTTTTCATATATTTCCTCTTAACTTTTGAAAATTATTAATTTAAGAGAATTTTTATAAAAAATTTAAAAAATTTTCTATAAAACCTTTATTGACTATGGCAATTATTTATAATTACTTAAATATTCTTTTAACTCAATTTAATAATTACAAGATAATACTAAAATATGAAATATTTTCTTAAATAGACTAATTTTTAATTAACATATAATTTAAGAGATTTTTTTGCTCCTTCAACATAAAAAAAATTAGATAAATCACTTTAAAAATAAATATACGAGACATACCTATTAAAATTTATATTCTAAAAAATATTTAAAATCAAAAAAAATGATAAGAAGATTAATAAGCTAGTGTTTAAATAATGTATTCAAATTATTTTGATGAGTTTGAAAAAATAAATTAAAGAAATAAAAGCAAAAAATGATAATATATTTTATTAAAAATTTATTAAGAAGAATAAAGTGATATTATCAAAAATAATTTTTGTAAAAAAAATTCAAATGATAAAAATAAAAATATTATTATATATATAATAAATTATCAATAATAATATTTAAAAAAATAAATATAATCTTAAAATCTTATTTAAGTTAACTAAAATTAGATATATTTTAAAATTTAGAAATAGTTGAAATAAATATAATTTTAAAAATTTAATTGTACTTTATTTTAAGTTAAATTTTTATTCTAAAGTTAAAACTTAAGGGTATTTACATCTTCTTAAGGATGGTTTTAGTTAACCAACGATGGGGGGTGGGGTCCGATTATTTTTTAAGTTTTCTCCAAACTGACAAATTCTCAATTCTTAGGGGATGTTTCCAAAAATTCTCTTCTAGGAAAAGGTTAGAGTTGGCACTTTCTGCTTTCAAGTGTCAAAGAGGAAAGGGTTTCAGGAGCAGCAACACTGCCCAAAACCCATCTCCTCCCCAATCCCCATCTGCGGGTCTGCACCTGTTTGTTACCTGGGAAAATCAAGCAATACTAAACCAAAGAACACCTTGGTTCCTTTTTCTTTCCCCAAATTTCTTCGGAAGAGTCCAGTCAAAATCTCAGGTACGCAAATCAACAGTGTATTAAATTTTATGCATTTGATCTCTTTTTCAGTTCAGTAGTTTATAAATTTCTTTAATTTAATAACTTTGTTTTTGCAGCAAAAGTAAATAATTTTTTGCAGTAAAAGATGCCGCTTTATGATTGTATGCTGATGTTGAAACCCCATGTGAAGAAGGAAGCATTGAAGGAATTGGTAGCTCGAGTTGGAAAACATGTTTATAGTAGAAATGGAATTCTCACTGACATCAAATCATTTGGGACTGTTCAGTTGGGTTATGGCATCAAGAAGCTTGATGGAAGATACTATCAGGTGATTCAAAATCATCTATCTTTTTTTTCTTTTTAATTGGCTTTGTTAATGTTTTGTTGTGTACGTTTGGTATAGTGTAGGATTATATTTTTCTGTTTAACATTGACTGTGAAAGTTTTTTCGTTCTGTTAGTATTATTACGCTTTGAGAAACCTGTAGCTGTGATTTTACTGAGAAAAAAGATTGTTTAAGGTTTGTTTGTTGTCATATAAACTGCCTTTCTTTTGGCAATGTAATGTGATATTAATTGAAAAGTTTAGAATGTTGGTTTTATTTTAAAACCATCCTCATCAGTTTGGTGATGGGAGTTTTTTGTTAGCTTGCGTAGAATTTCATATTGTCTTTGTCCCGTCATTTCACTATTTTACTAGCCTTGGTATGAGAGTGAAACCTATCAAAGAGGAGAAGCGTGTTTAAATCTTTTTTTGAGGTGTGAAACGTGATTCGAGTTTACAGATCTTTTTTCTTCTTTTTCTTAAGATAGCAAACATAAAAAATTTGTGCCACTGTTCCAGCATCTTCTGGTTCCTTGCTTACCTAAGATCATTCCATTAAGATCAATTTTGGGTGTCTATTAAGCCTTCAATTTCTTTTGAGCTTCAAAGAAGTTACGTTTCTTTTTCATCTACCATCCTAGGAAGACATTTGTGTATGACTTAGAGGGGCTGTTTTGCATTGTGTAGTATGTTCTATTTCCGGATCTCTCTCTCTCTCTGTTGTGTTTGGGTGTGGGTGTGTGAATAATGTTGAACAGTTCGTTCACCTTCTTTGTAATGTTCCTTTTGCAACTTCCTTTGGTGATTGGTAGTAAAATTTCATTTTCTTTCTTATCGAAAAGATTATATTGCCAGCATTGGCAAATATATTGGAATTTACCAACACATACTAGAAGAACCCACATCCTAAGTTTTTCAGGATTCAAGCTTGAGACCTTTCCAGAGTAGTTCGTTTTAGCTTTGTCTTAAATAAACTCTGGAAAGGAAAATGTGTAAACTGAAATTTATTCTCTATCTTCATCAGATTTGGTAGTTCTATTCTGTATCTTGTTTAGGTTTCAACCATATGAGTTTCACTGTGTTGCTTCTTGTCTATGTAGTTATATTCAATCCCTATTCCGCTGAGCATGATTTCATCAGCACATCTATTAAAGAAATTCCCATGTATTGTGTGCATAGGGCCAACTAATGCAAATGACAATGATGGCTACACCTAACATCAACCAGGATCTACATTACCTGAATAAGGAAGATAGGCTTCTGCGTTGGCTTCTAGTTAAACACCGAGACAGAAAATTTGGATTCAACTTTCTCGTTGAAGAAAATGCAAAAGATGAAATCAGCAAAATATCCCAAAGCAGCATCTTCAATGATGAGGACATTGATGAAGTTGAGGATGACGAGGATGACGATTACAATGCAGAGTATCAAAAGTGGAAAAAACACTAATGACGTGAAGAAATTTGTCTTGTCTATTTACTTGTTTTCAAGTAAGAGTAATAAAAGTATTTTGTGGTAATTTTTCTATAAATGAATTAAATGTATAAGTGTTAAGCTTAGTTCATATCGACATTTTACCTATATTTAATTCTGACTAGTAATTCTGACTAGTAAACAGATTGCATCCTGTGTACACTGTTGCTGAACATTTTTGAATAGGATGTATAGGACTTTGATTCTTGATATGAAGATCTCAATTGAGATTAAGTGATGTGATTTTTTTAATTAGCTCCGGTGGTTGTAGTTCAATTAATGAATAGGATTTTGTATTTGGTTTCCAACCAAATTCAAACCCAGTAGCGGGCTGTGGTAATTGAAAAAAATTAATTATTATATTAAGTTAGTGAATAATTTATAAATTAAGTAAAAATGAGGTTGTGTTATGGTACGTGCAGCTGTATATTGAATCTCAACTTTTCTTTAAAAAAAAAAAATACCAATTTCTACTGAGTAATATTTTTGCATTACATTCTTTAAGTTTTTATTATGTTTTTTTTTTTTTTTTTTTTTAATTTTTTAATTATTTTTATAAATTAAATTTATATATCAAGAGTTGAGAATTACAATATAAAAATTAGATATTGTAATGAAAAATTAAAAAAGAAAAATGTAATCTAAAACTTGGGATTCATGGTAGGATGGTAAAACAAGTGGACGGGGAAATTTTTAAACGGCTTAAGTTTAGACCGGACCGGAGTTACTATAAATTGAGACCAGCCAAACTCGGCCTCCAATGCCCAGATCCGGCGTCGGACTTGGACGAAGCCAGGCTAATTTGCCATTCCTTGTACTGTTATACATACAAAGCTTCCTCCGATAATATAAGTGTAGTATAGCATAACCGGCAATTAATTCATCAACAAGGCTACAGTGTATTTTTATGTACAGTATTCAGATGCACTATACATCTTTTATTTTACGACTCTTCATATATAAATTACAATCTTTAATTATTGTGATATAGTTTTTAACTCTTTAATTTTTAATTTTTAATTTCTAAAAATTTAAATATTACAACAAAAGTAAAAAATTATAATAAAAGAATTAGATAAAATAAATAAATATAAGATGATGCATTTGAATGTATCGTAACATTATCCTTTATTTACATAAAAGAAATGGTAGGTAAGAGTTGGCCACGTGTGCATTGATTCTCTTTAATTAAAAAATTAATTCCACTTTAAAAAAAATAATACAATTATTTCAATTTTTTAAAGAATTTTTAGTCGTATTCCGTTTTGCCTTTCAATTCTTGTGGAAGGTATAAATTCCTTTTATCGTAGTTGTAAAATTCTGTCCCCATTGCTAACAATATGGATGTCAATTTCTATAATATACTTTATCACCAACTTATGCTTTAGGTCTGGGTCGCAGTCAGGTCATGGGGCACATCGATGTTGATTTATTAAAAATAATAAGAGAAAATAAAAAAGAACCGAATTAATTCTATAAATTATTATCACTTTTTTTTGTTTTTTTTAAAGATTTTGATTATATTTTACTTATATTGTAAGGAAGAATGTAAAAATACGAACGTATCTTTTATTTTATTTAAAATTTTATATCATTACATTTATCTTATTATATATAATAATAAAATTAGATATAATTATTTATTTTTTTATTATTGTAATATATATTTAATCGTTAAAAAAATTAATTAAATATTTAATATTATTATTTTAAATTTATAATTTTATTTTATTATAATAATAATTTAGTAAAAATCACGAGAATTATTTCAGTGAATTTTTTTAATTATTTAATTTTAATTATTAAGTATACAATTAATTTTTTTTATTATTGACAATAATGATATATATTTTAATAATATGAGATAAATAAATAATTGTATTTAATTTTATTATTATCTATAAAAGTAATTATAAATAATATTTTTAAGAGAAACGGTAAGTTATTATTTTTATATTTTTATTAAATGATAATATTTTATTATTGAAAATTATAAATTAAATTATTGACCTAAAATTTGTCTTCATTATTGAATTTCTTGGATTTTTATCAAAATAAATGCCTTAGTTACTTCGAACCAGTTGATTATTTGATTTTTTCAAAACAAATTGGTTATATTATAATAAACAACTAACTAGTTTTTTTAATTAATTCACTGTATTAATTGTATAACCACGTTACGCATGCAAATATACAATGTAAAAAGAATGACTTAAATTTTTACGTGTTTAATAAATGAATGGATTATACATATATATATATATATATATATATATATATATATATATATATATATAATTTCAAAATTAAAAATTAAATACAAAATAAAATTTAAAAAGAATTGCTTAGAAAAATAAGATTATGAAAAGGGTCCCATTTCTGGAATTTAGAAACTGATTCAACCACCTTCAAATTGTACGGTCAAGATTATTACAAGCTTCGAAATTTACGATGGAGAAATAACAAATGACTCCTAATACTTAGCCGTTTCACCAGTAAAAGTAAAGGTTTTTTTTATTTGTATCAAATAAGTTCTCAACCCATATTCAAATTACCATAAACACCCTTTTCACATTGAGTAATACTCAAATATAAAAATTAAAATATACTATATGTTCAAAATTGTTATTTCAAATAATATAGGCGAAGGGACAGTATCATAAATAATTTAGAAAATTATCACCATCTTACCATCTATTTAATAAATATCATATTATTCATGATAAAAATTGGTAATAAAAATTTTAAAATATATAATTTTATAAAATTATAATTAAAACTTGGTATTGTAAAAGTATTCTCGTCTATTTTATAAAACTATAGTAAAATTTAATATTATAAGAGTAATTTTTCTATTTTAAAGTGTAATATTATATGTTTTAAATTTTTATCATAAATGATATCATATTTAAGTAAGTGATGAGATATTAATAATTTTTATAATTATTTATTATGTCATATTATTGCTTCATTTGAGTTAAAAAATGGGTCTTATTTTAAAGTGTAATATTATCCATTTTAAAATTTTATCACAAATAATATGATATTTAAGTGAAAGATGAGATATTAATAATTTTTAAAATTATTTACTATGTCATATTATTAAATCATTTGAGTTAATAAATTGTAACATACTGTATATATTATCTTATTGTAATTTGCAAGAGGTTCTAGGGAGCTATTTGTTATACATGAAAACATAATGTCCTTTTATCAAAATGATGAAAGTTGCGGACTCAAAAGTTATTATGCCATAATACAAATATGTCTTGCCCATTGGTGACAAACGACTTCTTTCTCCGCTCTGTCTCTTTTTTATCAGAAAAAAAAAACGAATGAGAAGAAGATTGATTGGTAGATGTACAGAAGATAATTCCATAGTGTAGAGACAGAGATGGAGACGATGACAGCGGATGCGGTGGCGACGGTGACGTCGCCGAAGAAGAAGGTGGTCAGCGAGGGATCTGGGTCTGATACGAGTACCGGAGGAGGAGGCAGCCATCACTTTGGCGGTGGTGGACCTGGTGGTGGTGTGGGTGGAGGGAATGAAGAGAAAGAGAGGGATAAAGAGAAAGGGGTGTTTGAGTATTTTGGGTGGGTTTATCATCTGGGTACAAATTCAATCGGCCATGAATATTGCCATCTTCGGTTTTTGTTTATTAGAGGGAAATATGTCGAGATGTATAAACGTGATCCTCATGAAAATCCCGGCATTGTATGTTCTTTCCTCTTGTGTTTTCGATTTAATATGGGACAAAGTTTTCCTTTTTAATTGAATTCGGTGTTTCTTGGGATGATCACAATAGATTGTTATATGCCAATGGTGACAATTTGGAGTCATAAAAGGTCTTGGTAAGTATTGAACTATAAACTTATTTATGACTCGTCATAAAAAAAAATGCAAGTGATTAGGAAACTTACGATGAATGTGGTTTTCCAATTTGTCTTTTGCAGATGTTTTATTGTCGTTTTGTAGTTAGGATGCTATATATCTAGCATGTTTCGGGATTTGGGGTTGCAGTCACTTTAATTTATGAAGAATGTTTTTCATTGCTATCTCCAGTTGATGCGTACGATAGAGGAACTGGTTTTACATTAACATGATATGATTTTGGATTGGAAACTTTGTTTATTACTGCGTAAAATGGTTATGTGGCTTTCTTGGATGGTATTTGTTGAATTATATGCGCACTAAAATTTCTATTGTTTTGAGAAGTTCTGCCTTTACTATTGCTTATTTATTATGCTCATTTATTTATTTATTTTTTTGGTCCAGAAACCTATTAGAAGAGGCGTAATAGGACACACGCTCATGGTGGAGGAGCTGGGGCGTCGGAGAGTTAATAAAGGGGTAAGGTTTTAGAATTCTATATGCAGTATTAATTTTAAGTTTAGGCTGTATTGTTTAACGTTTTCATATTTACAGATCATTTCTTTAACAAATCATATTTGTATTAAATTTTTTTCTTTTTGAGGAATGATTTTGGGAATTAATCTTCTAAGGTTTTTTAAATTGCTTGAGAATATAATGGAAACTAATTTCATTTTTATTTTTTTATCTTTTTGTAGGATGTTTATGTTATGCGGCTTTATAATCGATTGGATGAGGCAAAAAAGGGAGAAGTAAGTTGCATATATTTCAGTCGCGCAATGATGGCTACACACTAACAAATAATATATCAATACATTTTCACCTATTATTTTCTTTTCTTCTTTGCTAAAATGGCTCCCACCTAATTGATTGTTTTCCATCTAGATTGCTTGTGCCACAGCTGGAGAAGCTAGGAAGTGGATGGAGGCATTTGATCAAGCCAAGCAACAGGTAAAAGTAAATTAGTTTAACAGTTAAAGTCACAAAAATGTTGGGGTTACATAGTCCTGCAAGTTCATAATTATATTTTCATCTGCCATTCTTAGTCATTACTATATATACTCCATTGCCATTTCTTTCTTAGATTTGAAATTGTCATGAATCTTACAATAGATTAGACATATTATTCTTGATAAGCAGCACTAGAACAATTATTTTGTTGAAAATTAGTGCGTTACAGAAATCAACTCAAATTATTGATTTTATCCCTTATTCTACAGGCTGAAATTGAACTTACTAGAGGAGGTAGCGCCAGGAACAAATTGAACATGGAGGCTGAGTATGGATTTTTGCATTAGCATTGGTTGTGTTTAAACAATGACTTGAGGGGTTAAAATTTTAAGGATTTTTGAAACGTATTGATAAGGATTAAAGGCAAACTTCTATTTGGTAGTAATTGCCAAGTATGGTAGTTGATAAAATCACTCTTTCTCACACAAACTCAAATGGTTCAAATGCGCTTCATGTTACGAAACATCAATATGAAGTGTATAGCTCTTAGGCCCAATGAGTGTCCAGTAAACTGCAAAAAGAACTTGCATTCTGTAAAGTATAAATTGAAAATATTTGCTGAGCTTATCATTTAAATGAAGGATGTTGCTTGGTCAATATGTCTGGTTGAAAGATAGTGTGATTTTGATTTGTTAAAGAGCAAAGGTCAATTTGATGTTGATCTCTGGTCAGGGATTTATCATGCTGTATCTTAGCTTGTGATGGTCATTCCAGCATTCTGTGTGTTCTCTGTGTGATATGTAACATTATTGAAGGCTTATATAAGTTATTTTCTATTCAGTGATTCTTCTTTGGCATATGATATTCTTTTCTTTTACTGTGGAAGGATCAATCTGGAAGGACATCGACCTAGAGTGAGGCGGTATGCTCATGGATTGAGAAAGCTCATAAGAATTGGGCAAGGTGAGGCGGTGATGATTGTGGTTTTCTTTGGTTTTGAAGTTCTGATGGATATACTTTTATGGT
>JAWDEX010000018.1:360434-373463 GCA_035221805.1 Trichilia hirta
AGAGGCAAAAATATGATAATTTAAGAAGTCATATTTCTCTTAAAATTATTCACATCACATGTGATAATTCTTTCTCTTTCGACACAAATGATTTTTAAAAAAAAAATGCTTATAGCTAAGAATTTGTACACTAATATCATTTTTATCTTTTTTATCGTACAAGAATCTTACGATTGATTAATTTGACTTACTTATCATATAAGCAAGTGAGTTATAAAAATAAGTCAAAATTACTATTTGTATAAATAGTACTATTCATAAATCTTAGCTAAAATTATTTGTTAAATAAATAATTTTAATACTTTTTGGTTTAAATCATTAGTCACACAAATAATCACTTTATAATTAAAATTTAAATTATTAAAAATAATTTCAATAAACTGTTGAACTAATTAATTAAATTATTCGACAATTTGGATTTTTCAACCAATCATAAACCGGATTGCTTTGATTAGTTTGACTACTTGTTATACAAGTAATTGTGTTACTTGAAATAATTATTTAATTTATCAAATAAATTAAACAATTTAATTTAAATTAACTAGAGTTTTTTAACCCTAATATTATCTATAATGTTTCTTAAAACATTAATCTTAAACACTTGATAATATTTATCAAAACATAATTAAATTATACATGATCAAATACACTAGTATAATCTAAAGTTAATCACTTTAATAATAGGCTAATCATGTATTACCAAATTACATTAATAAAATGTTAATGAAAACATTATATACAAATTAAAAGAAATGATTAATTTTTTGATATTTTAAGCCTAAAGTCAAACCTTAGGCCAATCAAAAAGTAAGAAAAATTATATTAATGAATTAATACAAAAACAAGATAATATCAAACCATAATAATTAATTTAATAATTATATGCATTAATGATGTTATTATGCATCATATGCCATACGTACATCATTATACATACATCATAGGATATATGGATACATATTATCAAATAATATACATACATATCTAATTAAATTAAATTCAAATATATATATTATCACATAATGTACATTAAATTTATTTAATTGATTAATCAAATCAATCAATCAATTATATATATATATATATTAATTAGCCTAAATCATAATTTATCAAATAAATTAAAACTAATTCAAGCAACAAATAATAATTAACATTTAATCATCATATTTTGTATCATAGCCACGCTTTTATAAGTTGTTCAAATGATCAAATTATACAGTGTTAACAATTAACAATATTTAACCGATAAAACATGCATTAAATTTTCAAAGCATAACATGTACTTATTGAAATTATGATGGTCGAAAATTTAATCATCTATATAATTATCAATACTCAACAATTAATAATTAACCGTGCTTAATCCATCCAAATTACAACATTTGCACGTTTGAAACATTATGGCCAAATTTAAGGTTTATAGAAAATGATCAATATCATCCAAACACATTAATTACGCATTAAATTTTCCATCAACTCATTCAAGACACAACCATAGTGCATGAACATACATGCTTAAGGTTTATAGAAAATAATCAATATCATCCAAACACATTAATTACGCATTAAATTTGCCATCAACTCATTCAAGACACAACCATAGTGCATGAACATACATGCTGGCCGAATTTAACCATGTGCATTTAACATGTTCCTTACACTTTCATCATATAAAATCATGCTTTCATATATTCAATATCATCATATGATATTCATAATTAAATTATCACACCAAGATAATGAACTATTCGTCATCTTCTCGATTAAAAGCATAACATTTCTATAAACTCCAAAACTTTAAACTTACTCTCAAATCAAATTCTTTCAATCATTCCAATTACAAATTAAGCACTTAATCAATATCAATACATGTTCCAATATTATTTATAATTATTGACTGTATGTAAATCATAAAATCAAGTATGGATTTATTTTTATCAAGATTTAAGCAATTATATGTATATAAATGCAAAATTAAGCATCCTAATACTTTAATCATTAATCTTTAGTGATTAATTAATAAAGATTAACATTAAATTTATAGAGTTTTCAAGAAATCAAAAATTTTTAAATGTTTCCTTACCTAGCCAAATGTAGAGAGAGAGAACAAAAATCAAAATTTTTAATTTTTGATAAAATCATCCAAAAAAAATAAAAAATTGGCTTTATTTATATTTTTTACCCATTTACTAAAATGTTCTTAGTTTTTAGTCAAATACAAATGAGTCTTAAAACTTGTCTAATAAGCTTACTAATAATAAATATAAAATATTACTTAGGTCTCTAAACTTTAAAAAATTATAAATTGACCTCAAATTCGATCAAATTTATTTTGATTAAATTTATTTTAATTTTATTTATATTTTAAAATATTTATAAAATATTACAATTTACTTCAAATTATAATTGAATGATTAATTTAAGCTCACAAATCATTAAATTATTTAATGCATAAATTATTTACAGTTTTTTTGACCAAATAATATCTTTAAGAGTGTTAGTTCTCTTGTAAACATTATATAATTTCTTTAATAGTAAGGATAATCTAGAGTTTATATTGTGACCTCTTAAGTTTACTATGATATTAGTCGTAAGTTGAAATTGGTCTTATCGATCTCATTTTGAATTATTCGAATGTTCAACGACTATAGTTAATATCTAGTAATGTGCCATAGCCCCTAAATCATAATAATTTTTTTTTTATCAAATCTTTTATGATTAATTATAGATTTTGTGTGAATATCTCTATCTATTCGTTTAATTCTAACTAAATCAGGGCTCATGAATGTCAAAACTTTAAATTTAATCATATTCAAATAATTAGTCAACACAAACTAAATATGTCACTATAAACTCTTCGTATAACTTTATGTTTTAATCAAAAACTTTATTTTTTAATTGTTTACTAATATTCGACTGAGAACTTAAATTTAGACTGAGTTAACGGTATCTCAAAATTCTTTGTATCGAATCAACAGATTCTATCTATTTACTTTTCAATATTAGTAACACATGACGAAGCCAACTTTTATATATAAGACATTATTATTCTTATATTTATACACCGTATAAATCATATGAATCTATACCGATTAACAATCATAATATTTAAGGTATAAGGAGTAGTTAATACACCGTATAATCATATGAAAAATCATTAACAACATATTTTTGTATGATTTATTATAACTTTGATCACGTTCGAATAACAGTTCTCTAATTATTATTCCATACTAATATCTTAATAATATGACTATCATATTACTCGCATTAATATCATCTTATAATATTCACCAAAGATATTCAGTGTTCATACACTATAATATTAATGTCTAGTCAATTTTATATTTGTAAAAAATAATTAAGATAATCTAATTATCTTGAATAATTCAATGTATATTTTATCACTAGTATGATTATATAAAAGAAATAATATACACACATAAATTGAAATAATTTTTTTATTATTAAAATATATACAGTATATATCAAAATAATAATTTAATATAATGTACTCAAAAATTGATAATACAAATAATTTTAAAGTATATTACACTAACAATACCCACACGTTGCTCAGTATCCAGCACCTATGCTACCAACTTAACTTTCACATTTATTGTCCTACTTAGTCTCTCCTAGCTATTTACCCTAGTTATTGTACTCAATCATTAACACACATTAATCTCTATTACGTGTGTCTCTTATACCTGTCTTATCTTATGTTATTTCAACGATACAAATAACTTTTCGTGACCTAAAATTAAGGCCATTTTAATTTATTGTATTATAATCTTATTTTATAAGGTGAATAATAAGATAGCTATAAACTTGTAGATGTAGGTATATTATCAAATCACATAAATTAAAATTTTAATATATTTTAATGTTTAATTTAATTTTATTATTATTTTTATTAAATTTTATAACGATTTTTACGTTGATAAGTCCATATTATTTTAGTTTTCTTCTTTTATTAAAATGTATTTATTACGGTAATTTTACGATTCCAGACGAACTTCACTAGGTCCATTAACAACCAATAGATATGACAGTAGTGTTGAGTTGCCATTAATTTTTTGTGTTTTGGTGCGTCTCCGCAGGAAAAAGCGGAGAGCGAGGAGTCAGAAGTGAGGAAGGAAGGCGAGTCTTTGGGTTTTGTACATAGGTTTCCACTATTCCAAAATGGCACAAGGGATTCTAGGAGTAGACTCTCAAGATTTGCTTTCGTAGTTGGGGGTTGGATCAGGAGAATATTATGTTATTATTTATTTTTTAATGTTACCATTAAATGCACGGGGTCCGTGATTGGGTCGGATTGGATCCCATGAATTCGGGCCGTATCCATTCACACCGGGTTCATATTTCCATTTTTTTCAGAATGAGAAAAGGTTGGTCTTCAAAATTTTAAGATTCCAAAATAGTTTTCGACTTTGCGTTTCGGTTAGAGTTGGAACTCTCTAACTTGAAGACTCAAAAGGACAAAGGGTTTTTAAGAGCACAGAAACACACCTCAAAGCACGTCTCCTCCTCAATCCCCATCTGCGTATCTGCTTCTGTTTGTTTCCCGGGAAAATCAAGCGATACCAAACCAAAGAACACTTTGGTTCCTTTTACTTTTCCTAAATTTCTTCGGGAGAGTCCAATCAAAATCCAGATTCTCAAATCAACACTGTATTAAATTTTTTGCATTTGATCTCTTTTTCAGTTCAGTAGTTTGTAAATTTCTTTAATTTAATAAGTAACTTTGTTTTTGCAGAAAAAATAATAACCTTTTGCAATTAAAGATGCCGCTTTATGATTGTATGCTATTGTTGAAACCCCACGTGAGGAAGGAAGCATTGATGGAATTGGTTACTCGAGTTGGGAAACATGTTTACCGTAGAAATGGAGTTCTCACTGATATCAAATCATTTGGGATTGTTCAGTTGGGTTATGGAATCAAGAAGCTTGATGGAAGATACTATCAGGTGATTCAAAATCATCTGTGTCTTTTTTAATTATTTGGCATTGTTAGTGTTTTGTTATGCACTTTCGGTATAGTGTAGGGTTATATTTTGCTGTTTAATATTGATTGGGAAAGTTTGTTCTCTCTGTTAGTATTATTCCTCTTTGAGAAACCTGTAGCTGTTATTTTAGTGAAACAAGGATATATTAAGATTAGTTTGTTGTCAAATAAACTGCCTTTCTTTTGGCGATGAAATGCCATATTAATTGAAAAGTTGTTATTGGTATCAGAATGCTTGTTTTATTTTAAAATCATCCTGATTAAATTGGCGACGAAAGCTTTTTGTTAGCTTCTGCAGAATTTCACATTTTTTTTGTCTTTTCATTTGTACTATTTTACCAGCTTTAGTATGAGAGTGAAACCTATGAAAGAGGAGAAGATTATATAAACCTCTTTTTGAGGTGTGAAATATGATTCGAGTTGAAGTGCTTTTTATTTTTTCACCTGGGAAACACAAAATGTTTATTCCGCTGTCTCAACATCTGCTAGGTCCTTGGCTTACCTAAGTCCGTTACATTAAGATCAATTTTGGGGGTCTATTCAACCTCCAATTTCTTTTGAGTGTTGAAAACGTTATGTTTATTTTTCATCTGTCATACTAGGAAGACATCTGAGTATGACTTAAAGGGCTGTTTTGCATTGTGTAATATGTTCTATTTCAAGATTTCTCTCTCTCTCTTTCTTGTGGGAGTGTGTGAATAGCGGTGAACACTTCGTTCACCTTCTTTATGATGTCTCTTTTGCAATTTCCTATGATGATTAGTAGTAAAAATTTCATTTTGTTTCTTATAGAAAAGATTATATTGCCAGCATTGGCAAATAGAGGAGAAATTACCAATGACTACTAGAAGAACCCACGTCCTAAGTTTTCCAGGATTCAAGCTAGGGACCTTTTTAGAGTAGTTCATTTTAGCTTCGTCTTAAATGAACTCTAGAAAGGAAAACATGTGAACTGAAATTTATTCTCTATCTTCATCCGCATTTGGTAATTCCATTCTGCATCTTGTTTGGATTTCAATCAGATGAGTTTCATTGTGTTGCTTTCTAGTCTTTCTAGTTATATTCAAATGCTATTGAGCCGAGCATGATTTCATCACCAGATCTATTGAAGAAATTCCCTTATCTTGTGTGCATAGGGCCAACTGATGCAAATGACAATGATGGCTACGCCCAACATCAACAAGGAGCTACATTACCTGAACAAGGAAGATAGGCTTCTGCGTTGGCTTCTGGTTAAACACCGAGACACAAAATTTGGGTTTGAATTTCTCAGTGAAGAAAATGCAAAAGATGAAATCAGCAAATTATCCAAAAGCAGCATCTTCAATGATGAGGACATTGATGAAGATGACGATGACGAGGATGACGAATTCAATGCAGAGCATGAGGAGAGGAAACAACACTAATGAGGTGACGAAGTTTGTCTTGTCTGTTTTCTTGTTTGCAGTAGGAGTAATAGAAGTATTTTGTGATAATTTTGCTATAAATGAATTAGACGTATCAGTTTTAAGCTTAGTTCATTTTGACCTTTTGCCTATATTTAATTCTGACTGGTAAACAGATTGCATCCCGTGTACACTGTTGCTGAACATCTTTGAAATGGAGGTATAATACTTTGTTTCTTGATCGGAAGAGCTCGATTGAGATCAAGTAATGTGATTTTTTTATTCTCTCTAATGGTCAAAATTCGGTGATTTAACTATTTGTGTTTGGCTTCTCAAGGTGGAGTGTGGTAATTAAAAGAAATTACTAACTATAAAACATGAGTAAGTAGATAATTCAACAATAAAGTAAAAATGATGTTGTGTTACGGCACATACATCTGTATTGTGTTGCATCAGAAAAAGTAGAGAATCTCTATAATATAGCTGCATGGACCTTAGTCCTATCCATATTAATAATCCTTAGTTTTTCTTTTTGAATTTTGTTTTTTGTGTCCAATAAGTGATATTAAAGATATCTCAATTTTTTTAAAACAAAAATGAATCCGTACTTGTATTGAGTGATATTGTAGTTTTAATTGATTGAATAATAAGATGGATAATTAGTCATTTAAAATTTTATAAAATTTATTATTGAATCAATAAAAATTACATTATCATTTAAGAAACAAATTGAAATAATCACATAGATTCTTAATATTACTTATTTTTTAACCTTAAAGCATGCTTTTAGTCTCTTTATTGTTTAACTGTAGTAAGGCTATGGTGCATTCACTCTACCAGACATTCGTACTGAGTTTTAAGTTGTAATTTTTAACTGATTTATTGTTGGTTATAAATTAGTTAAAAATTACAATAACAAAGTTGGAGGTTCGTGCAGATAAAGTTTTAAGTGAGTTTGTTCAACAATGTATATATGTCGAGACAAAAATGACAGATAAAATACAAAGTCAGGACTTATGTCTATTTTATGGTTTGTCCATTAATTTATAAAGGTAACGTTTATGGTCGATTGATCTGTCCATATAGGACTATACCGTCTAAATCGTCACTATTGCACGAACGTTTCTTCTTCTTCTTTCCCCTATACATAATAAGGAGAAAATGGTATTAAATAAATTCATTTTATCCAAAGTTGTAAAATTTTCTCCTATTGCTATAATATAATATGCTTTATCATCAACTTATCCTATGGACTAGTCTGTGGTCATGTAATGTGACATATGAATGCCTGGAAAATAATAAAATAAGAACATTAAATTAATTTTATAATTGAAAACTATAAATTGAATTATTGACCTCAAATTTGTCTTCATTATTGAATATCTTGAAACTGGTTTGATTACTTTATTTTTTTTTCAAAATAAATGCATTAATTATTGAATTTCTTGGAACTAGTTGATTGCTTGATTTTTATAAAATATATATCTACTTTTTATTATAATATAATAATTTTAGGCAAAAACATTTATTGATTGTAGGATATTAGTTATGTTATAATAAACAGCTCACAAGATTTTCTTATTAATTGGTTGCATAAATTGCCTCAGTTAAACTTTAATTACATAATTTAAATTCTCTTAACTTATTAAATTTGCAAAATTCAATAATTAAGACATAAAATCAAAAAAAATAATATTTAATACTTTTAATTTAACACTCTATTTACTTAAATTTCAAAATAAATTCTTTTGCCGACACGAATAAGATTTAACAGTGTGGGTCCCTTTTCTGGAAGTTGGGTACTGATTCAACGATAACAACTACCACATTTCATTTTGTTTCTTACTGTGGAAGATCTTGCCAAAGCTTCCAAATTTACGATGGCATACTAACATATGAATCCCTGATTTTTATCATTTTACAAGTAAAAATAAAGTTTACTATTTATTTAAACTTCCTAACCCTTATTCAAATGACCATAAATGTTCTCATTGTCACATCTTATCACAAACTTAATGAAAGTAAAGAGAATTTGTAATAAAAATTTGAAATATATAGTATTATTTTATAAAATTATGACTAAAATTTAGTATTGTAAAAATATTTTTGTTTTTCTAAACAATAATTTTATAATTTTAAAGAGTAACATGTCTTAAATTCTTATATGAACTAATGAGATATTTAAGTGAACTATGAAATAGTAATAATTTTTAAGGTAATTTATCATACGCTATTATCCATCCAGTTGCAGTCTGCAAGAGATTTTAGGAATTTATTCATTATAAATGAAAAGACATGCTTTTCTATGAAAATAGGAAAAGCTAGGGACCCATAAGTTATTATACCAAATAGAAATATGCCTTCTTATCGATTGAAAATGGCTGTTTAATCCCCTCTCTCTTTTGAACGGAGAAACACGAATGAGAAGAAGATAGATTTATTGATATATGGAAAGATAATTCTTTTGGGGTAGATACAGAGATGGAGACGACAACGAAGGTGGCGGCGGCGACGGTAATGTCACCAAAGAAGAAAGTAGCCAGCGAGGGATCTGGGTCTGATACGAGTAGCGGAGGAGGCAGTCATCACTGTGGCAGTGGTGGTAGTGGAGGGAATGGAGAGAAAGAGAAAGGGGTGTTTGAGTATTTTGGATGGGTTTATCACCTGGGTACAAATTCAATCGGGCATGAATATTGCCATCTTCGGTTTTTGTTTATCAGAGGGAAATATGTCGAGATGTATAAACGCGATCCCCATGAAAATCCCGGCATTGTACGTGTTTTTCCCCTTGTGTTTTCAATTTTACATGGAAAAAAAAAAAGCTTTTCTTTTTGATTGAATTCTGTGTTTCTTGTAGTTGGATGATATTACAAGTTGGAGTTATGAAAGGTCTTGATAAGTATTGAAACGTAAACATGTTTATTATTCGACACAAAAAGGATATTCAATTGATTAGGAAACTTTAGATGAATGTGGTTTTCTAATTTGCCTCTTAGGTGTTTATTGTAGTTTTGCAGTTAGTATGCTATATAACTAGAATGTTTGCGCTGAAGGCAATAAAATTGTGGTTTTATTATGAGAAACTTGATGTAGTTATATGATCTTTTGGCAAAGAAGCTCTGAGTTGACGGTTTTTGGATTGCAGTCTCTTGTTTTTCATTGCTGTCCTTATTTGGTGCACAAGATAGAGGAACTGATTTTACTTTAACATTATATGATTTTGGATTGGAAACTTTGTTTATTACCATGTAAAATGTATATATAGTTTTCTTAGATGGTATTTGTTGAATTATGTGGGTCGCTCTACAATTTCTATTGTTTTCAGAAGTTCTGCTTTTACTATTACTTATATACTATACTCATTTATATATTTTTTGATCCAGAAACCCATTAGAAGAGGTGTAATTGGACACACGCTCATGGTGGAGGAGCTGGGCCGTCGGAAAGTTAATCAAGGGGTACGTTTCTAGAATTCTGTATGCAGCATTTATTTTAAGTTTGGGCTGTATTGAAGGTTTATCTTCATTATTGAGCTTTCATGTTCGACATTTTCATAATTATGGATCATTTCTTTGCCAAATCATATTTTTATTAAATTTATTCTTTTCGAGGGAAGATTTTGGATCTTAATCTTCTAGGGTTTTTTAAATAGCTCAAGAATATATGGAAGCTAATTTCATTAATAACTTTTGTTTTGTTATCTTTTTGTAGGATGTTTACGTTATGCAGCTTTACAATCGATTGGATGAGACAAAAAAGGGAGAAGTAAGTTGAAGTTTCTTATATTTTGATTTGCAATGATTGCTAGATACTAACTGATACTATAGCAATACATTTTGACTTCTATGCTAAAATGGTTCCAACCAACTCATTGTTTTCTGTCAAGATTGCTTGTGCCACAGCTGGAGAAGCTAGTAAGTGGATGGAGGCATTTGATCAAGCCAAGCAACAGGTAAAAGTAAATCGTTTAAAAGTGTTTTCACTAATGCAGTTAAAGTCATGTAGATAGATGTTGGGGTTATGTCTTCCTGCAAGTTTATTATTATATTTTCAACTGGCATTCTGAGCTATTACTATATATATCTGCCCTTTGCTTTAGAGTTGAAACTGTCATGGGTCTTATAATAAGTTAGAAATATTGTTCTTGATAAAACAAACTAAAGCAATTATTTTATGAAAATTTGGTGCATTACAGAAATCAAAACAAATTATTGATTTTACTTCTTCTTCTACAGGCTGAAATTGAGCTCTTAAGAGGAGGCAGCACCAGGAACAAATTGAACATGGAGGCTGAGTATGCTCACTCTTTGTGGTTTATTTTGCATTAGCTTTGATTGGTTTTAGCCAGTGACTTGAGAGGTTAATTTTAAGGATTTTTTAAACCATATTGACAAAGATTAAGGCAAACTTCTGTTTCATAGAAATTGCCAAAAAGGTAGTTGAGAAAAACACTCTTTCTCATACAAAGTGAACTGGGATCAAATGCCTTTCATATTAGGAAATAGCAATATCAAGTGTGGAGTTCATAGGCCCAATGAGCGTCCAGTAAACTGAAAAAATAAAAACTTGGATTCAGTAGAGTATAAGTTAAAAACATTGTTGAGCTCATCATTTAAATGGAGGATGTTGCCTGGTCAATATGGCTGGTCGAAAGATAGCATGATTTTGATTTGTTAAAGGACAAAGGTCGATTTGATGTTGATCTCTGATGCTGTATCTTAGGTTATGATCATTCCAGCAGTCTGTGTGTGCACTATGTATGTTATATAACAATATTGAAGACTTAAGTAAGTTGTTTTCTATTAAATGATCCTACTTTGGCATATGATATTCTTTTGTTTTACTGTGGAAGGATCAATCTGGAAGGACATCGACCTAGAGTAAGGCGGTATGCCCATGGATTAAGAAAGCTTATAAGAATTGGGCATGGTGAGGTGGTGATGCTTGTGGTTTTCTTTTGTTTTGATGTTTTGATAGATATACTTTTGTGGTTGTTCTTTCAATGATAGTTTAATGACCTTTTCAGTTGGTATCTTCATCGATATTTCTTTGGGTTCACTATTTTTCCTTTTACAAATAGAAATTTTATTGTAAGATGGCAAGCATCTTTGTGCTGTATTGCAAATTTGAATTTCTATGTAGGGAGATTATGTGCTTTTGAAATATTAAAAATCAAATTTAATGGGCATGCCCGATGCATATCGTATAAATTATTAAAATGAATTTGGCGGAGTTCCTTCATTATGCATTTCTTACTTTATTCTTAGGATTTAAGTAATTGCATTTTGCAACTATCATTGCAATTAACACTCTAGACTTACTTGTGTGGCTCCTTATTTTGTCAACTTATTTGATTCCTTTCTTAATTGTTTTCTTATTTTTCCTTCATTTTAATGATCACAGGTCCAGAGACACTTTTGCGGCAATCCTCATATTTGGTTGGTAATGCCAGGGCAGATGGGTACTATGAAGGGGATGTTGGAGATGCTATTGAAGCACATGAATGGAAGTGTGTTCGTGTAGTAAATGGTAATTCTTTTGATCTTTTTATATGGAGAACTAGTCTTAATGGGTAAAACTCTTGCTTCCGTCTTGCATATTTTTTTGCACTAGACTGGTTAATACAAGTCATGAAAATTGTAAAGTGGAGAATTTAATCTTAATGGAGAAAAGTTTAATCTTCCTTCCGCTTGGTACCTCCTCTCTTTGGTTTCAGGCGTTAGAATCTTTGAGGATGTTGCAGATTCTAAGGTATTTATCATTATGACATGGTTTCTTTGCCTTTATTGCTGTTCCTTTTTTCTTTTCTGGTTGTTTGTTTATGTATAAAAAAGTGTTTATCATATTTGGACATATGATAAATGTATTTGCAGAGAATTTTTTTTAAGCTTATAGAGAGACTAAATTTTACAGTCTGTGAGTGCATTTGTTTGTCATAAATGCTGCTTTTGCTTCATGATTATCATTTGAATTTCAGTTCCCTGATTTTGTCTGATGGAACTGAAGTTATACAGTTTTTATTGCGTTGATAAATGGCCTGAAATGTTCATTTGGTTAATTTTAATTTTTACTCATTATAGAGCAGTAGAGGTGTTCTTGTGAAGTCTGTTGGTGTTATGGATGCAAGTGCAGACACTGTCTTTGAGGTGATTTTAAACCTTGATCGACACCAAAGATATGAGTAAGTTGTGTAATTTGTCTTTCAGAGTTCTTTTATGTGATTGTTCATGTTCAATTTCTCTAATAATTATCTTCACAGGTGGGATATGTTGACAGGTGACTTGGAGCTGGTAGATTCCTACGACGGACACTATGATGTTGTCTATGGGACATATGACCCAAAGTACCGGATGCGGTAATGTTGTTAGACAAGATTATCGGGACTCTTCTTCTTATTCCTTTGTTTTAGTCGCATGATTATTTGGGTTACACGGGTTTAAAATGTGATTAATAGAGTTCAGCACTCTGTACTTCCTGTTTGTATACTGTCTGCCAATTGGGTACCAGGGAAAAAATGAAATAAGATATTAGCTTCTTCTCATAGGCCTTTTAGTAGTGAAAGTCTGTTCATTTACTTGTCAATCCAAGTACATTGCTGTTTCTACCATACAATTTTGATCCTGCACTCCTAACCCC
>JAWDEX010000018.1:384940-404017 GCA_035221805.1 Trichilia hirta
CTTTCTGGAGGTAATATTTCACAGCATTATCTAGTTGTCCTCCATTTATTTAGGCATGCTGATGTTTTTATTCCAACTTCCAAAGGTGAATAAGACATTGGGAGTTGACCTTATAGAAGTGGTAAATTGTATGAAGTTTTTCATTGTTATGTGTTTGCATGAGGCATGAAAATCTTTACACCTCTATGTATTCTCAATTTTCCTTTTCTGTTTTCTCCCTTTGTTGTGATTATTGTTTCTGAAATGAATAACTTTAACTTAGTGTTAGATAAGGAGATCTGATGATCTAGTTTATTTAGCTTGTGATGGACTTATAGTATTTCTGCTGCTTGAAAATGGTATTTAGTGAACCGTCTCCGAAAGTTCTGTTTTGCAGATTGACGTGGATATTGGATCATCATCTGTGGCAAGGAGTGTCATTGGGCTTGTCCTCGGATACATAACAAGTCTAGTTGTAGATCTTGCAATTTTAATTGAGGTACAGACTTTTGTTTTGGTAATTATTTTGAAAGAGGTATTACATATATTCTGGTGGTGCTCCTCATCTTGTGTAGACTTCCGAATGCGAATGGTATTAAGCTTTAGTAGATATTCATCTTGCCATTTTCATAGAGATCTACACTTGCGCAATTTTTATTCTTTGTAAGTAGATAAATTCTTCTTGCATTACACTGGACTTGTCTACTTCTGTGGCAGTTGTTGCTTTTCTATGTCCGTTAGTTGAAATGAATGATATCCAATGAATGATATCCGCATTGTTTAGTCTTCTCCTAGTCTTTGTATAACCAACATTACAAGCAATTTTTTCACATTGCATTTAACTCGAATTGGTAGAAAACCCTTTTTCTATGATCGGAGTCACCTCACTTGAATTCTTTTAGATGTAAACCTTGAAATCTTGCAAATTATGCACAATTTAATGTTAACATTGCTGCCTACTTATTTTCACAGGCAAAGGAAGATACAGAATTACCTGAGTATATACTTGGTACTGTTCAGCTGAATCGTGTGAGACTTGACGCTGCTGTACCATTGGAGGTTTGAC
Organism: Trichilia hirta; assembly: GCA_035221805.1. Lineage (NCBI taxonomy): Eukaryota > Viridiplantae > Streptophyta > Magnoliopsida > Sapindales > Meliaceae > Trichilia > Trichilia hirta. Next base: position 385,986 of record JAWDEX010000018.1, read on the forward strand.
AATTTTTCAAATATTGTTTAGCTCTACTTCTCTGTTGCTGGCGTAGTGTAGAATATCATCTTATACATAGATTTGACTTCCAAATTTTTGTGAATAAGCAGCTTTCCTGTACATTGACCTGATTTAATCTGTAATTTAAATGAAGAATTTTGAGGAAGTCAATTATTACATCTCGGATTGATCCTGGATTAAGATCAGATCCACAATGTAAATCATCTATTCAGAAAATTTAATCAAAATTGCCTTGTTTTCGGAGCATGAGTTTTATTTGTGTTCTCACTTCTTAGTCTTGGCAGATGGGTTCTGGGATAACTGGAAAAAAATAAAAAACAAACAAACTGTATGATGCAGTAAATTGGCAAGTCAATCATTATTGCTCAAATCTTCCATCAACAGAATAAAAAGCATTGAAGACATTTGACGAGCTCTAAATGGCACTGATTTGCACCAAATTTACATTTTAAAAAGTGTGGATGTCAGCAACCAAGAATTTTTTTCTGTAAAAGAAATCTCATTTGGTTACTTTCATGGAGTATAATTAAGTTGAACCGAGGATCTAACTCAGACATCTTCTATTTGGTATATATCCTAATAAGAACGTAGAACAATTTTCTTTGTAAATACATTCTGCATTGAATTAGAATTTCTTTCATTGCATTAAAACAGCCTTATATCTGCTCATTTCTTCTTGTTGCAAAAGATTTTTGGACGACTGAATTCATCTTTTAACGCTATGCAAGCATTGATTTTGTTCCTCCTGTTTTTACATCTGACTCAATACTGTTCAAATTTTTTCTAATTAATTTCATAATTTATCTGTGTTATTAGGAAGTTTAAGGTCCAGCAGACAATGAAGATGACTCCAGCCAACGTTTCTCTATACGACACATCTGTTCTGAACAAGGATAAACAACCGTTGTGGTTCATTCATTACCCAAATGCAGCAATACTCTTTGGTCTAGAAAGCAAACAAATGATAGAAAACAGAAACATGAGAATCTTTTTTATTTTAGTTGAAAATAAAATTTCTATCTCCTTTTCGCCTCAAACGACATACTAACTCCACCTACTTTGTCTATATAACATTTATTATTCTTTATATTTTCTTTAATGAATGATTGATTTTTGTTGGTTGCAGAATGTCTTCCTTTGTTTTTTTCTGTCTTTCGGCTACATTAGTTTCAGCACCAACCATTCTTTTGACTAATTGTCTCCCTTTCTGATACTTAATTACCCTCAAAGTCTATAAACTACCCTCAATTAATCTTCATTAACTCTCCAAATCAAGTTTAGCATTGGTCTTTTTCTTTTCTCACAGGTTTGGGCCACACTGAAGAAAAAAGTAGACTTTACCAATCCCCAAATTCACTGTAAGTTTCCTACTAATGAAATCTCTGTATGATTTAGATTATGATATCAAATCATGTATTCATGCATAAGATTTGTAATCTTTTGACTCAAATGGGAAATCACTTCAACTGAAAATTATCTTTTTCTATAAAAAGATGTGTTTTTCCCATGCACACACGGCCACATTGTCGGTGCGATTACTTTTTTTAAACTTATCTTAGAGAAATTTCTGGGGATTGAAAGTAGCCGTTTGAGTGATAATGACAATAAACGTATGTTTCTAACTCCTAGGGTTTTGGGTATTTTTGATCTGTTTGTTTCCTGAGAAAGTTTGAATTGTGATACTATTGAACTTTGGATCTTGTACTTTAAAATCCATATATTCTGACCGAAATTTGATCGAATAATTAAATAAAAGTATGTAAGGTAGTAAATTAAAGTTTCTTTTACAATTGTAATGTTTATACTTAAAAAGCATAGCCAAAAATTGTTTGGTAATGCTGTTACAGTTATATTATGAAAATAAATAAGTAAATTTGAAATATATTTGATTGATAGCATGAGGCTTCAAAAAATTGCTTTTCTCTGCAGCAACATTGATTGAAACTTGTAATAATTATTCTAACACAATTTGGAATTGGTAGCCAAATAATTTCATCACGGGCTCAATGTGAAAGTGCAGCACTTTATTTCTTGTGATTTCAAAGAAAAAATTAAAAGATCTTTCAGTCTTCTCAATAAATGAGTGTGGACGGGCAAATGACAAAGTTTTTTATGTCTATTCCTATGAAAAATGATGATTATATATAACCTCAAAATATTTGAAATTCAAAAATACTGAAGAAATTAATATTTAATATTTAAAATGTATTTCATAGGAAAAATATAAGAAGGTTAAATAAAAATTATTATTATTACAAAAAAGAAAAGTTAACATAAACTTATAAAAGAGTGAAATTTTTCTTTCTTTCTTTCATTTTTTTTTTTTCTTTCCATGATTTGGACCACTAACCAAAGCAAATGAAAGAAGAACACCCATGTGAAGGAAGGATTTCTCCATTCCTGATTCATAAAAGTCCAAAATAAATAAATAAAAAGAAAAAGTGAATTGCTTTTATCACAGAACAACTGTTGTCTTTTACTTCTTCTTTACCTTCTTTGAACCTGCTTCTGTCTTTTCAAATGGCTTAAAATTAAAAAAGTTATAATAATAATAATAAATATCCGTATTAAATTGAATATAAATGAGATGGATAAAACCATAATAAATTTATATTTCCCTTTTACCTTTTTCTTCTCGGGTTAAAATGTTAAATTGATTTAATCATTCAAATTATTAGTTACTGTATAATTATAAGTTCAATCTAGTTTCAATTATTATTTTAAAATTTATTTTGAATTTTCCATATAATAGACAATAATATTTGTCCAATATAAATATAAATTTATGAATAAATACTATAAAAATGACAATAAATATTTATAGTAAAATGCTGACCAATGTGTACATGAATGTGTTATATTTTATTTGCATAATTAACAAATCGTATTCATACAAGAACACAAAATTTATTTATAAATATCGATGAAAATTTAATTAGTCTATTCATATATGTTTTATGTTTTATTTGTGTTGTTATTATATTTATATTAAATAATATAAAGAATTAAATTTTTATATAAAAAAGTAAATTGATATGAAACTAAGAACCCAAAACGATTAAAAAAATATTATGATTTCTTGTATGAGTAAGTATTCATGAACCCAAATCCCCCATTGCTCGTTTTTGCTTTGTCCTATGAACTAGCTTTTTCATATTCTTTTTATTTAGTGGCTAAAATAGTGATTAAGTATATAATATACTCATTATCTATTAAAAAATGCTTATTATTTTTCAATTAAATTAATCATTCACTCCTTCAATCACTATGCAATTTCTTTGCTTCAATCCGTCTCTTTCATACTTACTCTTTTGCTTTCTTCTTTAAATATAACAAAAAGAAAAAAGCAAATCTCTCCTTAATCTAATATTAATGAAATTCGAACTCTAAATATCTTATATTATATTTAAAAAATTTTATCAATTGAATTAATTAACACCCATCACAATTTATTTTAATATTCATTTAGTATGTGTTTGATATTACTAATTTTTAACTAAACATATTACACAAATCTTAAACTCACCCTTAAACTTGTTTAAAAATTAATAAAAGTTTCATATTATTTATGAGGATGATTTAATTGATATGACATCAAAATTAAGATGTTAGTGGTTATGAGGGTACATTTTTTTTTAAAAGCTGTTTTTCATTTTCAAAAATACGAAACAATAAAATAATATAATTACAATGTTTTTAAAAGCAATGAATATTATTTTTAAAATTAACTTGTTTTTTTACTTATTTTTAAAAATAAATTAAATACAACAAAGAAATTATCTTGTACGAATATCACTAAATATATATTTTCTTCTTGATGTAATGATTTAAAATTTTGAATTGTATAATTTAATTTTACTAGTTCTCTCATTTTTATTTTAAAAAAATATTACAAAGAAGTCATACTAAATCTCTATTAAAATAACATTGATATGGGTATGAATTTAATTCTAAATTCATGGCCCTACATTATTTAAATCCCATTTTTAAAATTAGATTATTGGATTCTCTTCTATAAAAAGAGAAGAAAAAGATGCTTAAAAAAATAAAAGTTACATGCCCTAATTGCTAATGGCCAACATCATCCAAATAAACTAAGAATATAAGGGACCCATGTTACACCCCCAAAGCACCCCAATAATATTCTCTTTATCATCTAGTAAATATAAAAATAATAACATCCAAATCCCTAAGTTTACTTTTTTAACAAATAAGGATGTATTTATCTTTTTTGAAAAAATTATTCTATTAAAATAATAAATTTAGCAAAATGAATTAGGACCTATTTGTTAGAAATAAATAAATTATGTTTTTATTTATAAAACATTGAAATACCAGAGACTTTACCGTTATTAATGCAATCACTATACATCATTCTTTTTTTTTTTTTTTTTTTTGTAAAGAATCCTTTTCTCTATTTTCCGTGCATCACTGACCCAACGAAACAGCATGGATTATACTCACAGAAACAATTTTTTGGTAATCTGATACCAAAATTTTGTTTTCTGCAATTTGGCAATCTTCTTCTGCTAGTTCCAATGGAGATTTTTCATGGCTTGTACTTCAATCTTTTCATCTTCTTTACGTTCATATCAGCAGTTTCTGGTTCTGCTGATCCTTATTCTGAAGCACTGCTGAGCCTAAAATCTGAGCTGGTTGATGATTTGAACAGTTTAGATGACTGGTTTGCACCTCCTAGAGAGAACGCTTCTGGGAAAGTTTTTGCCTGTTCTTGGTCTGGTGTTGCATGCAACAAGAATAACACCATTGTTGTAGGTTTAAATCTTTCAATGAAGAAACTTTCTGGTGTGTTATCAGGGAAACAATTCGGTGTTTTCAATCAGCTTGTTGATTTCAATCTCAGTGATAACTCTTTTTCTGGTCAGCTTCCCGTTGAAATCTTAAATCTCACGAATTTGAGAAGCTTGGATATTAGCAGGAACAATTTTTCTGGTAATTTCCCTGGAGGAATTCAGAGTCTTCGAAATTTGGTTGTCCTTGATGCCTTCAGTAATAGCTTTTCGGGTCCATTGCCAGCTGAAATTTCCCAACTTGAATTTCTCGAAGTTCTCAATCTTGCAGGGAGTTATTTCAGTGGGCCTATTCCATCCCAATTTGGTTCTTTCAAGCGCCTGGAGTTTCTTCACTTAGCTGGAAACTCTCTCAATGGAGAAATACCTCCAGAGCTTGGAATGCTGAAAACCGTGACTCACGTGGAGATTGGCTACAACGTTTACCAGGGAAAAATTCCATGGCAACTGGGAAACATGAGTGAACTTCAGTATCTTGATATAGCTGGTGCAAATCTCTCTGGATCAGTACCAAAATATCTTTCCAATCTCTCCAAGCTTGAATCACTTTTTCTCTTTAGAAACCAGCTGACAGGATTGATTCCATGGGAGTTTAGCAGAATCACAACTCTCAAAAGCTTGGATCTTTGTGATAACAGATTTTCTGGGCCTATTCCTGAGAGTTTTTCAGAGCTGAAGAATCTCAAATTGCTCAGTCTTATGTACAATGAAATGAGTGGTACCGTGCCTGAAAGTTTAGCTCAACTTCCGTCCCTGGAAATTCTATTCATCTGGAACAATTTCTTCTCTGGTTCACTTCCAGAAAACTTGGGGAAGAACTCAAAGCTTAGATGGGTTGATGTTTCTACAAACAACTTCAATGGCACGGTCCCACAATATATTTGTTCTGGAGGTGTACTGTTCAAATTGATCCTGTTTTCAAACAATTTTACGGGCGATCTTTCAAAATCTCTTTCCAATTGTCCGTCGCTTGTTCGACTTCGACTTGAAGATAATTCATTCTCAGGTGAAATCCCTTTGAAATTCAGCCATATTCCAGATATTAATTACGTGGACTTGTCCAGAAACAAATTCACAGGTGAGATTCCTTCCGATATTTCTCAAGCTTCAAATCTTCAATACTTCAACGTGTCTAATAATCCAGAGCTCGGAGGTACGTTCCCTGAACAAATTTGGTCTCTGCCAAATCTTAAAAATTTTTCAGCATCAGCTTGTAACATCGCAGGAAATATCCCTCCATTCAAGTCTTGCAAATCCATTTCTGTCATTGAATTGCAAGTGAACAATTTATCAGGAAGTATACCTGAAACTATTTCCAATTGCCAGGAACTTGTAATGATTGATTTAGCTAACAATAAGTTGATTGGTTCCATACCTGAAGTGATGGCAAAACTTCCTGGTTTAAGTGTTATTGACTTGTCACATAACAATTTGAGTGGTACTATACCGGCAAAGTTTGGTAATTCTTCAAGTTTGATAGTCTTAAATGTATCTTTCAACGATATTTCGGGTTCCATTCCCTCATCGAATACACTAAAAATGATGGGTAGCAGCGCATTTGCTGGGAATCCGAAGCTATGTGGAGCTCCTCTACAACCATGTCCTGGTTCAGTGGCGATATTGGGTAGCAAAAGCAAGGGGAAGCTTATATTAGTTCTGCTACTTTGTGCAGGAGCTGTAACCTTCATTGCAGCAGCACTTTTGGTGATATTTTTGTTCAGGAGAGGAAGTAAAGGTCAATGGAAAATGGTCTCATTTCTGGGACTTCCTCAGTTTACAGCAAATGACGTCTTAAGAACCTTCAATTCTACCGAGTCTGAAGGAGCGGGGCCACCTCAGTCACAAACTGCAGTTTGCAAAGCAGTTCTGCCTACGGGAATTACAGTTTCAGTGAAAAAAATCGAATGGGGAGGAAATAGACTTAATGTTATGTCAGAATTCATAACACGAATGGGAAATGCAAGGCACAAGAATTTGATCAGATTGCTTGGTTTTTGCTACAACAGGCATCATGCTTATCTACTGTATGATTACTTGCCTAATGGGAATTTGGCTGAAAAGATCAGAATGAAAAGAGACTGGGCATCGAAGTACAAAATTGTGCTTGGAATTGCTAGAGGATTATGTTTCCTTCACCATGAATGCTATCCTGCAATTCCTCATGGAGATTTGAAGTCAAGTAATATAGTTTTTGACGAAAATATGGAACCCCATTTGGCTGAATTTGGCTTCAAATATCTGGTACAGTTGGCTAATGGTTCGATTCCAGCAAAAACTGCCAGTAGAGAATCAGGTACAGAAAACAGTTTACCCTTTTTTGTTCATGCTTTACAAAATCCTTTTTTGTTCATGCTTTACAAAATTCTCCAGTGTGAAACAAAAAAGCCAAAACTTAAAAAAGAAAAAGTTCTTAAAAGTCTAGAATCTAGATAGACTGTCTGGAAGAAAAAATGCAGTATATACTTTAGAAGTACTCGTAGCCAAAAAAATTTTAATTTTATTTTTGCTTTGAAGAAAGTGCCTGCAGCTTTAGACAATATTTTACAACGGTTGAAGTTTTAGGAAATTTCAGCATCAAAATGAGTTGATTTTAACATTTTGTACTGGTGAATTCATCAATCTTATTAATATACTTTATAAGCAGTTGTAGCAGAAATAAGTTGTTCTACTTTTGAAGAAATACTTAATTGCTTTTGGCAAAAATTTTGAACAGGGGAATTCAACAATGGCATCAAGGAGGAATTGTCTGCGGATGTTTATGGCTTTGGAGAGATTATTTTCGAAGTCTTAACTAATGGCAGGCTGAGAAATGCAGTAAGTAGCATACAGAAGAAGCAGGGCGATGGTCTTTTACGCGAAATATACAACGAAAATGAAGTTGGTTCTGCCAGTTCATTGCAAGAAGAGGTCAAGATAGTTCTTGATGTTGCTCTTCTCTGCACTAGAACTATTCCTTCAGATAGGCCATCCATGGAAGAAGCATTGAAGCTTTTATCAGGGTTGGAGCCTCAAAGAAAATAGAACAAAATACCGAAGTACCAATTAATAGAACATAGATAAAGTCGACAGACATATATGTTAAAGTGTGGCATGTTATGTTTTATTAGGTTGATTAAAAATGATCTGATTAGCGATGTTATTCGTATTATAAAGCACAAATTTTTAAATGAAGTTAAAACTATGGATCAACTAGAAAATAGTGTGGCGTGCGACAATGTTGCTTATCATAATATGAACAACATCGCTTACTAGATCATCACTTTCGGTTTGATAATTACTTATTTTTATTTTTTGAAATGGGTTAATTACTTGTTTTTGTTATAACTGTCAGAATGATTTTTCTTGTAATATAATTATAATAGATAGTGTATAAAGTTTATTGTATTCTTTATATATCTTACTAAATGTAAGTTTAATTTTTGTAGTTTCTTGGTCATGGAGGATAGTTTATAATATGCTGAGTTTTTTAACTTCATGTTGAAGTTGGCTGAAAGAGGACAGGGAGTGGTGAACTCAGTGGGTTTTAGTAGGGTTTAAGAATAATCTAGAAGGCCCATCGGGATGAAGCTGGGCCCAAAAAATCATAACTTATTTATTAGGTAGTAATTTATGTAAATTCATCTTTCTAATAAAATAATTATCCTTAATTTTAATCATTATTTAATTATTATTGTCTAAAAAATGAATACTTTTTGTTATCACCATTTTTTTATTTTTTTATTCTCATGACTATGGACTTAATTAAACTCAAAGAAATCAAGAAGCTTGTTAGCTACTAAAATTTTAAAATTGTCATTTAGTTATTATTGCTTAAACTCGTCATACAATATTAAATTAGAATATGTCATGTATTTATTAAAATTGTGATCGATAATTAATATTTGAATATACATATATCATGACACACATATTATTTAGAAAGTATATTTATTCGTAGAATTCTTTTAATCTTTAATTTTAATTTTACTCAAAATACAAACAACTATGAATAGATAAAATTCCAATTTTTTAAAATAAAATTAATAGCTTACGCGTAAATGTTATCAAAAAGACATTAAGTATATTTAATAAAAATATTTTCAACAACCAATGCGCCGCATAAGCTCGTACGATTATGAACTCTTCGTCGCCAAGGTAACACCTTGACTCAAAGTCCGTCATCTTCGCTTCGTCAGATTCCATCAGGAGTTCATACAGAAGCAAGGGAGGTGGTAGGAGAGGACTCTAGGGCATTTTTTGACGTTGGTATTGGACCAGAATATGGTGTAGAAGCTCAGAAGAGTGAGAAAGATATATGGAAAATTGCTAGAAAGTATGTCAGTTCCTTTTTCTCTTGTGGGTTTCTTTTGATTTTGCTTTTTCGGTTAGTTTATATTTGGTTGGTGAGAAAAGCGGAGAAAACATAAGGAGAAAGTTTTTCTTTTTTCTTTGGACAACGTTGTTTTGTTTTCAGAGGTTATCAGGAACCAAGCAGTTGGTTTTTATTAGAGTTGCTGTGCAGCAATGATTCAGAAAGTTGAAGGTAGAAGTTAAATGCTAATATTGATTTCTTATGATATGCCAGTTGAATTAGTATGCTTTCACATTAGTTAAACAATAAATTTCTAGTTACTTGCACTAGACAATTGATGTACACGTTTATGATTAAGCTGTCATTCTGAGACGCGTGTGCATGCTAATTGACCTTGGATGTGCAGGATGAAGGCTACATGCACAAGTCTAAATATTTGAAGCGTGTTTTAATGTTCAGATGTTCAATCCCAAATCGGAGACTGGTTGGATATGATGAACCCCCCCCTGTAGTGCATGAGAATGCTTTTGAAAAGTTGAAGGTGACAGAACCTGTCAGCAGCGACCATAATGTGTATTCTGATAAGAAGCTGACTGACAATTATCCACGCATTATACCATTGGGTAGATGCTTGTCATCCTCATTTAAAAATGTAAAACAGCATGCAAATGAGATTGCTGCAGATCCTAGTTCTGACAACGAGTCACCAATTTCAGGTACTTCATAGTTATTTTACTTGCTAGTATCGACTCTGGAGAAATTTACTGCACTGTTTAATTCGAAAGATTTTTCAGGTATGCTGCAGAACATATCAGTAAGATCACATTTGTGCGAAATATGGGCTGCAAATTCTTGGAAAACCCAAATTTTGATTGATGCAAAGAGGAAGGTCTTGCACATTTGAGTTTGTAAGCCCGCAATCCACGACGGTAAACATCAACTGATTTAAATCAGAAAAACTCTTTGCTCAGAACATAAATGCCCACCAAATGCTGAAATCCAAATCATTTACAGGTTCACTTTCAGGGTCAATGTCAAAATAGAGGGTCCGGCTACAGTTTTATAGTACACCGGAACGCCTCATTCAAGAAAGAAAGCTGCGGCTGAATACGCAGCAGAATGAGCTATTTGATACTTGGAAAACGAAGGATATTTGTCCTATGTTGAAGATCAAGCCAAAACTTACTCCTGAAATGCAGAAGCTACTGGTTCCAAAAGTGCAGAAGCTTGGACTGTTGCACTCAACACTAACAACCCAGGTCCATCACCTCTTGTGGACTCAAACCGAAATAGCTACAGCCCAAACCCTCTTGGAATTGATAGCTACCTATAGCTACATAACAAATTTGTTGACACCGCATCACACTACAGACGATATGGATAGGTCTCCAACAATCCAGGAAAATCAGCCCTTGTTGTGTAACGACTTTGCTGATGATCAGGAATGACTTTTATTTTATTTACTATGATTTCAACACCTGTATAAGCTCTAGATATTTCCAGCCCCGATATCTTGTCCTTAGGAAACTCTGTATGTAAAACAAAGCACTGCATACCTTGTAATTTTGAGTCGTGTAAATGAAATTATTTGCAACCCTGTTTTCTGGCTCAATTGTGTTCTTCATTCTCTCCATTCTTATCATCCTATTTTGAAATCTTGACTAGAATGACCAAAGTCAATATTAACCATTTTCCCATTTAAGAACAAATTTACTAGAGATACATTATCAAGTATGATATAACTGTAGGTGAAAGTTGCTACAGTTGGGTAAATATAGTCCAGTATATATGATATACATCATAGTACATCCGGAATGTGAATATACGCAACCACAGTATATTCTATTCGAAGATGACTGCTGCTAACAATATATATGCAAGACTTGATTTTAGTTATAGTTACAATTTTTCTGGGTTTATTGTTTCATCCTTGTTTATGCATTGATGTTCTTGTGGAGAAATATTTATGCTGGAATCCCTTCTGGATGTTCCCTATTTTGGTGTTCAAGAAGGATAAGTGTTGTGCTCCTCGCTGAGGGTCCAAATCATTTATTAAATAGTTTTACAAATTCGTGAACTTTAAATAAAATGAAATTTCGGTTCGATTTATTGATTTTTATGTCTTTTCAATTTTTTTTTTTTTTTATTTTGAACTAGGAAAAAGAAAAAGAAAATTTGTATCTTGGACCGGACCCAAGTCCAAAGCCCACATATTTGTTTGTACGACGTCACCATAACTTTCCCGCCAAATCTTCCCGCCAAAAAACAGAGGCCATCGCATATTCGCTCTATTTTTGAGACACAGAAAGAGAAACAAAAGGTCCTTCTTCCTCCAGCGATTGAAAGAAAGAGAGAAAGAGACGAAAAAGCTGACAGAAAGAATGTCGGGGTGGGACGAGGGAGCCGTATTTTACAGCGACCAGGCTCAGTTTCCGGAGGATGCGCCGGCGGCAACGGAGGTGAAGCATCGTCGTCATTCGATCCAGATCAAGTTCAAAGAATTCATCAGAAACTTTGAGAGAGATAAAAACGTGTTTCCGTACAGAGAGAGTCTGATCGAAAACCCTAAGTTTCTACTAGTTCACCTCGAAGACCTTCTCGCCTTCGATGCCGATCTTCCCTCCCTGCTCCGCTCTTCCCCTGCTGATCACCTTCCTTTGGTACTCAATCGATTTTCAGTTTTACTCTTCTTCGCATCTAGTTTCACATTTTGTAGTGTGAAAATTATTGTAAAATTGGGTTTATAATTTTAATTATATGGCATATTAATTTTATATGCTCGACTATAATAAAAGAATGAACTTTATGTGTGCGTGTCTTGGGTTTGTTAAGTTTGAAACAGCAGCGGTGGAGGTTTTGGCAAGTTTGAAGATGAAAGTGGACATGGAGGAGCCAAAGACGGAGGAGGTGCAGATTTTGTTAACTTCGAAGGAGGATTCAATGCCAATGCGATCACTTGGGGTTAGTGTTTAATACTTTCTTTAATGTTTTATTGATGGGAGAACAAATGTGACGATGTTTATTGATTATCTTTGTTAAATGGATGACCAGGCTCAATATATATCGAAATTGGTTAAGATATCTGGGATTACTATAGCTGCTTCCAGGGTTAAGGCAAAGGCAACTTATGTACATCTGTCATGCAAGAATTGCAAAAGTGCTTTGGATGTTCCCTGTCGTCCAGGCCTGGGAGGTGCAATTGTGCCTCGATCTTGTGGGCACTTACCTCAGGTTAATGCCAAAACTTTTGTTATAATTCATGCTTTTAGAATCAGGAGTTAATAAAGGATGATGGGAATTTTTGTTAGGCTGGAGAAGAACCTTGCCCTATTGATCCTTGGATTGTGGTTCCCGATAAGAGTCAGTATGTCGATCAGCAAACACTCAAGCTGCAGGAGAATCCAGAGGTAATGATCTTCAGTTGATGTTTGAATATTGATATTAAAGTTTTTGGACTTTGGTTGATGGATCTTGTTGCTGTGGATGTAAAAGGATGTTCCCACTGGAGAGCTTCCTAGAAACATGCTTCTCTCAGTTGATCGCCATCTTGTTCAGACAATTGTACCGGGAACAAGATTGACAATCATGGGGATTTATAGTATTTTTCAAGCTGCAAATTCATCTTCCTCGTAAGAATCACTGCACTTTGACATATATAGTTTAACAGCTTTTTATTTGTGTAAGTTTGCCATTACTAATCCTTTTTTATCCAATTGTATTCAGCCACAAAGGTGCAGTTGCCGTTAGACAGCCATATATCAGGGTTGTTGGGTTGGAAGAAGCCACTGAAGCTAGTTCTCGAGGTCCTGCTGCTTTCACACAAGAAGAGGTCTGTTGTTGAAATCATAAATATCACTCCATTTAAAGATTATCATCTTCTCCGTATTTAGCATCTCCCTTTTCTGTATGTGGTCAGACTCTTACCATGAACGCTTGTTGCTTATTGTGATGATTCATGACTGAATTTGAAGACTTTTCCCCATTGTAACCACTGCGATTTGGTTGGAGACTATAATAATTGATCATGATTTTATTTTATTTGAGTCATTATACATTGTATTATATAATGGCATTGCCTGCAGACAGAAGAATTCAAAAAATTTGCATCACAAGCAGATGCTTACAAAAGTATATGCTCCAAGATTGCTCCTTCAATATTTGGCCATGATGATGTGAAGAAAGCTGTTGCTTGCCTTCTTTTTGGAGGATCTAGGAAGGTATATCTTGAACATAATTATTTTGATATTGATCTCGTTTGTTGTTGCCATAACCAATTTTTTATTGTTGCAGAATTTGCCAGATGGTGTGAAGTTAAGAGGTGACATCAATGTGTTACTTCTGGGGGATCCATCTACTGCCAAATCACAGGTTAGTTTTACATATCTTGATTAGTTTTGGGGGAGAAATTCTTCAAAATCATACAGTGTTTTGCTTAGTTTGACTGGCACGCAAGCTATTTTGCCTAAGCTTTTGGTGAATCTTAATTTAGATTTGCTCTTGCTCATGCTTTCATTGTTTTGCAAGAATACTGATTATATGTTTTCCTTTTAAAGTTTCTCAAGTTTGTTGAGAAGACAGCACCTATAGCTGTTTACACTTCTGGGAAAGGTTCATCAGCTGCTGGTCTTACAGCTTCAGTGATCCGAGATGGCAGCTCTGTGAGTTCTTGATATTGTTTGGTTTCAATACAAGTAATATTAATCTGTCAATTAGCGGCCAAATGAATCATTTTTAACCTCTAACTAAGACCATTTCTGACATAAATTTATGTTCAATTCAGCGGGAATTTTATCTAGAAGGAGGAGCCATGGTTTTGGCAGATGGAGGAGTTGTTTGCATTGATGAGTTTGACAAAATGAGATCAGAAGATAGGTAATTAAAAGTGGTTTCATTACATTTGACTGCTAGATCATTCCACTTCTTGGTTACAGAGTTCACTTATTGTCACATAGGGTTGCCATTCATGAAGCCATGGAGCAGCAGACAATATCCATTGCGAAAGCAGGAATAACAACTGTTCTCAACTCAAGAACCTCCGTCCTTGCTGCTGCTAACCCTCCCTCAGGACGTTATGACGATCTAAAGGTCCATACTATGTTTACAGCTTTAATGGGGCCATATCTTACTCTCCATTGATTTATGGTTAACTAACAAAATATTCCTCCATTCAGTCTGCACAGGATAATATTGATTTGCAGACAACAATTCTTTCTAGATTTGATTTAATCTTCATTGTGAAGGATATCAGGATGTACAGTCAGGATAAGGTAATGGATAGATATTTTCCTTAGCTAAGATATTTTGGCCAAGATTTTGACTTATTCCCCCTAATTCTGTTGCTGAGGTTAAAATTGTCCTTTTGTAGCTTATTGCTAGTCACATCATAAAAGTTCATGCATCTGCAGATGCCGTCTCAGCTGACAGCAAAGTTTATAAAGAGGAGAATTGGCTGAAGAGGTATATGTCATGAGGGAACTCGGAGCTGCATTCCCTGCCATGCTCCATTTGTTAAATATGTATGAAATGCTAAACAGTTTGAGTTACATTGTGGACAGGTATATACAATATTGTAAAGTTGAATGTCACCCTCGTCTATCAGAGACTGCATCAGCGAAGCTTCGGGATCAGTATGTACAAATACGAAAGGTATTGAGAAAATCTGCAATGTTGGCTGGAAATCACGAAACCTGCATCACCTCATCAATTTTTGGAAATCCTCTGGAAACTTTTGAGAAGATGAAAATTAATTTTTTGTAATTGGATATTGATTCTGATTCTTAATTATTTTTGAACGTTTCCTTATTTTACTAAATAATAGCAGCTATTAACATGGTGATTCTTGTAGGACATGAGACGGCAGGCAAATGAAACTGGAGAGGCTGCACCTATACCCATTACTGTAAGGCAGCTGGAAGCAATTGTAAGGTTAAGCGAGGCGCTTGCAAAAATGAAATTGTAAGTACTTGTTTAAAACGTGAGATAGTGAATGATTTGTTATAGTGGAGAATGATGCTGGGAATGTTGAGTTGTCATACTTGTATGACTCAAATATTCATTCGTTTCAGAAATAGTGTGGAAATTGAACTGCTCGATTTCAGAGCTTAATTTATTTGTTTTGCAGTTAAGCGACTCGATAACTTATTTGCCACTCTTTTATGTACCATGGTGCCAGGTCTCATGTTGCCACTGAGAATGAAGTTAATGAAGCAGTAAGGCTTTTTACTGTTTCCACCATGGATGCAGCACGCTCTGGAATAAATCAGCAAGTAAATCTTACGGCTGAGATGGCCAATGAGATAAAGGTTTGTCATGAATATTCTGGGCTTCATTTCTTTCCTCACTAAATTACTTAACAAATTTAATACTAAATCGTTATTTGTTCTTTAAACAGCAAGCGGAAACCCAGATAAAGAGAAGACTACCCATCGGAAACCAAATATCTGAGAGAAGACTAATTGATGATCTCACTAGAATGGGGATGAATGAATCAATTGTAAGTATTTGTATTCAGTTTCACACCGAAGGCCAAGCAACCTTTTTAATTGGCCAAACTTTACCATGCCCGTGTTTTCTTTAACCCAAGTATAATAAAACTGTTACTCAAGACAAATATTGTAGGGGATAAAGCGATGAATGTGTTGACAGTAATGAATGATCAAAACTGAATTGTTAAGTTAAACAAGAACATTTCCGTGAATTTCGAATTTCTGTGCTTGCTTAGATCTCAGCAGCAAGTACAGCTTCTAGTTTGCATTGATATTTATGTATTGCTGTTGAATTATGCAGATAAGAAGAGCCCTTATAATCATGCATCAGAGAGACGAAGTTGAATACAAACGAGAGCGACGCGTTATTTTGCGAAAAGTTTAATCCAATAAACAAAAATGCATCTAGTTATCTGCAGGGAAAACCATCAGCAACCACTCACCTATTTTGGAACAGCTAATCAAAATGTGCCTCCTTTGCAAGATCCAGTTGAAACTTCAGTTGACTAAATGTGTGTAATATCTGTGGAATGATTATGGGAGAAGTAGCTTATTTTATACTATAAGTTGTAGACAGTGCTGCAAGTATAGCGGTTAAAAGTAATAGACTATTTTCTTTGAATTGTGTGTTGGTTGATCTTTATTCAGTTTTGTTGCACTTTTTTAATTTTACAATTCCAAAGGCAGTTAATGTCAGATTTCTTGGGTTATTTTGTCTATTTATGGTATTAACGACTTGCAATTGTACTTTTGAAAGTGAGATCACAATACTCAATGTAGTTTTCAATTATATTTAATGCCTTGTTAGTTAAAGTTGAATGTTATTAAAATATTTAATTTAAAATTTTTATTTTAATTGATTTGATCAATAACATTATATTATAACGAAATCAATTGAAATACACATTTAAAAAATAAGTCATTAAATTGAAAACAAATATAATACTAATTTTAAATATGTTTTAGATTTTTTATTTAAATATGGGATAATTTTATTAATTAAAGAAGTCTAAGCTTGTCATTAATCCTTGCAACCACAGTCCGCTTAAATAGCAAATGGAGTTTATGTTCGGGAAAATAGCAAAACTGGAGGCCTCAATTTTGAAAATTAATCCTTTTCATTTTCGTAATTTCCAGTTTTACATCCTTATAATTTTATCACAATCCATTCGCATTTCAGCTCGACAACATTATCCGAATATCTTCTACTGAAGTAGGTTATTTTAGCAAAAAAAGGGACATGCCGGCTCTAGCAGGCAAAGCTCTCCTCTCTGAGTGGATGTGTACGGCGGCTCATGGCCACTACGGTTGTATACGAAGCAGAAGAACTGGTTCGTCGGCTTTTGTCTCCTCTCTTAGCCAACCTCATCCTCTCAGGTTAGCTTTCCTTTAGTTGCTTGGAAAACGAGTGTGTTTTTATTTACTTGTAATAAACATGCTTAATTTTAAATTCTTTTATTATTGTTTTTAGTGATATTACGATAACTTAATTAATAAATTAAAAATACAGATACGCAGTGCTTGGAGCTGGTTTTGCTGGTCTCTCTGTCGTTTGGCATCTGTTGAAGGTACTCTTTCTGAAAGTGATTTTTTTTTTCCTCTGCCTTTCTTTACAATTTTTTGTTATAATGTTTAATCATTGAAAATAAATAAGGAGAATTTTTTTTTCTTCTTAATTTTCTCTCATGAAATGCTAAAAATTTAGCCTAGTTTTGTTTTACCCTTTTTTTTTTTTTTTCTTTTATCGCATTGACGGAATTAGTTAAAATAAGTAAATAAATATGGTCCTGCTTAGGGCTTATATGATGGAGGAAGATGGTTCATCTTGACGAGCTCTACTAATTTTGCTAGTGTTGGGTTAAGAGTGTTAGAACCTTGACTGCTCTTGCAGAGGTCCTTGTTTCAGATATGGCTAATCAAAATGTTTCTTGTGTTTGCCAACATTGGCGTTTGTTATGATACATCCAATATTGTATTTATTGTTGAATTTGTGAAAATTGTGTATGCAGCACAGCCCCAAGGATTTGAATCTATGCATTGACATATATGATGAAGTTGGCATTGGGGGTGGTGCGTCTGGTGTATCTGGAGGACTTCTTCATCCTTATTCCCCTAAAGGTTTCCATGAACTACTTTTGGATTATTTGCTTTCTCTTGAGTACCATGTCTTACATGTGTTTTCTGATGTCCAAGAGCGTTATTTGCTAAACTGGGGATTTTGATGGGTTTGCCTGTCCTAAATTTTGCAGTTAAACTTCTTTGGCAGGGTGCTGAGTGTTGGAAAGAGAGTTTGAAACTTTTAAGCATTGCGGAAGCAGCACTTAGTTCAGAAGACTCAAATTCGGAAATTGGCGAATTTGGTCAAAAGCTTGGAGAGTTTGTAATAAGGAGAAGGTTTGTTTCTTTTGAGTCAAATCTCTCTTCATTTTAATA
>JAWDEX010000018.1:404117-416743 GCA_035221805.1 Trichilia hirta
ATTTAAGTGACAAGAATTGGCTCATTGGACACCATTGTCTCGACGGTCTTCTCCGAGCAATCCCATTGATGCTTGATGGTGTCTCACACTATTATGCGTGTGTTGCTTGCTGATTACAATAATAAGAAGTTCTGCGTTATTTGCAGGACTGATACCCCCTTATTTGTGCCTTGTAGCCCCAACCATGAGCTTTGATATCTTCGGGTTCCTTTAAACTTTGACTCGAATACCAGTCTATGCTGATACTAGTTCACTCTGAAACCAACTTAGACTTACTCTCAGCTTGGTCATCTTAGCTCTGATACCATTTATCACGGGGCTTCTTTTTTCTCTAGCGACATCGCTTAGAGATGCGTCGAATTCTGGACTCAGCTAGCAATTCACTCTTTCGCTATTACTCTGCACAACCTATCAGAACTCAACTTTCAGAAATTCAACATACCTTCTTGCACAATATTCGTTTTACAAAGACCTCTACCTTCAACCCTTTTACCACCACATAAAAAAGAACATTAGCCAACCCCTCAATTGGCTTCCTAAAGTTGCGAGGATTCTGATTTTCATACTTTATTGCATTCAGACATTAAATTATTTGGCCTCGATCTTCTCTATTTCAGCCAACATGCCATAACGTCTAATTGTGCCTTGACATCATTCTGGAGCCTAAGTCATACTCACTTGAAAACTACCTCATGGAGCTTCGCTCGACCACTGTACGTACCGTTAGGCACTGTTCGTCGTACTCCTCAATGTACACTGACTCGCGTACACATGATCTCACTGCTCGATCGAGCATTGCTCCCGTATATTTCTTCAGTACGTTGGCACTCTCCCATGTCTTTGACTTCTTGCCAGTGCGCTCCTATGCATTCGAGCATCTCTGCTCATATTGAGGTGCTATACTACATCTCTAGCTTCAGCCTGTGCGCCCCTACGCACTTGAATGTCCCTCGTAGCTTAGCACTCCCTCATGCTTATGGCATTAGCCCATGCGCCTATACACACTTGAACATCTTGCTTGTAGCTTGGCGCTCCCTCGGGCCGTCGGCATAGCCTATGCGCCCATACGCATATGAGCATCTCGCTTAGACTTGGCGCTTTCTTGCACCTACGGCCTTGTGCCCTTGCGCCCTCGCGCACTTAGCACTCCGCTTGTCACTCGATGCTCCCCCGCTGCTAAGGCCTTATCCAGTGCGCCCTTGTGCACTTAGCGTTGCTCATCACTTGGTGCTTTCTCGCGCCGATGGCTTTATGCCTATGCTCCCTTGAACATTTGAGCGTTCTACTTATCGCTCGGCGCTTGCTTTTGTTGAGGGCCTCAACTTGTGCTCCCCCGAGAGCGCTGAGTAACTCGCTCTTTACTTGGCGCTGCCTCGCGTCATTGGCCCCAATGCTTGTGTGCGCTCGCAGCCTCCTGCCTCCGCACACTTAAGTATTGGCCCTTGCATATTCGAACAATCTCTGTTGAGCCCTCATGTGTCTATTTTGCGTGCGCTGCCCCCGAATGACTTTGCCTTGTATTGTGCGCAACTCTCACGCTTGTGATGCCCTATGCATGCTTCGCTCATACTGTGTTTTGCCTTATATTGTGCGCAACTCTCGCGCTTGTGGTGAGCATTCATGCTGCGCTTAATGTTTTGTATTACGGCGCACAGTATTTCACACATGTCGTGCCCTTCATAAATTCACAAGTACGATCTTTGGCCCGTTTTAGTACATTTT
Organism: Trichilia hirta; assembly: GCA_035221805.1. Taxonomy (NCBI): domain Eukaryota; kingdom Viridiplantae; phylum Streptophyta; class Magnoliopsida; order Sapindales; family Meliaceae; genus Trichilia; species Trichilia hirta. The sequence goes on from JAWDEX010000018.1 coordinate 405,840, forward strand.
CGTCTGGCTTTCGCACTCCAAACTCTCCCGTTCAAGGTGTATTGCCTTCTGCATCGACATGTTCCTTGTCTTGGGCTCGTCAAAAGAACGACTCCAATTTTAGACCCGCTCATGTGAAAAGATAAGCCTGACTGCGTAACACCCGCATCCTATCGTTCCTAATCTTAGAGCCATTTACCTAAACTAATGCTTCTCAGCTAACGTATCCGAAATTTATGGTTGTGACAGCTATCCTCTTCGGGTGGATGTGTCCGGCGGCTCACGGCCGGTACGCGAAGAACTGGTTATTCCGAATTTGTCTCCTCTCTTAGCCAACCTCGTCCTCTCAGGTCAGCTGTCGTTTAGTTGCACGGGATGTGAGTGTGTTTTTGTTTTTATACTCGTAATAAACGTGCTTAAATTTAATTCTTTTACTATTGTTTTTAGGAATGTTACAATAATTTAATTAATAAATTAAAAATGCAGGTACGCAGTGCTTGGTGCTTTACTGGTCTCTCTGTCTTTGGGCATCTGTTGAAGGTACTCTCTCTGAAACTGTTTTTTTTTTTCTCCTTTTCTTTATATTATTTGCTATACTATTTAATCATTGAAAATAAACAAATAAAGAAAAGTTTTTCTCTTAATTTTCTCTTGCTTGTCCTTGAATTACATTGATGGAAGTTTTTTTTTTCTTGAACACATTGATGGAAGTAATTAAAACAAGTGAATAAATAAAAACTAAATTTTAGCAACTTGCTTCAAATATGGTCCTACTTAGGGCTGTATGTATGATGGAGGAAGATGGTTCATGTTAACGAGCTCTACTAATTTTGCTGGTGTTGGATTTCGTGTTATAACCTTGACTTCTCTTGCAGAGGTTCTTGTTTCAGATACGGCTAATCTGAATGGTTCTTGTGTTTGCTGAAAGTGGCATTTGTGATGATACATCCGTATTGTCTTTGTTGTTAAATTCTTGGAAATTGTATATCCAGCACAACCCCAAGGAGTTGAATCTATGCATTGACATATATGACGAGGTTAGCATTGGGAGTGGTGCATCTGGTGTATCCGGAGGACTTCTTCATCCTTATTCCCCTAAAGGTTTCCATCAACTACTTTGGATTGCTTGCCTTTTTTCCTCTGCCATGTCTTACATGTGTTTTCTGAGATTCCGAGAGTGTCATTTGCTGAAGTGGGATTTTTGATGCGTTTGCTTGTTCTAAACTTTGCTGTCAAATTTCTTTGGCATGGTGCTGAATGTTGGAAAGAGAGTTTGAAATTTTTAAGCATTGCAGAAGCAGTATTTAGTTCAGAAGACTCAAATTCGGAAATTGGTGAGTTTGGTCAAAAGCTTGGAGAGTTTGTAATAAGGAGAAGGTTTGTTTCTTTTGAGTCAAATCTCTCTTCATTTTAATACACAATCTTATTTATGGATCTTGACATCCCTTTATGCATGAGTGTGGTGTACAAAATGTTCCGTGTAAGATGCAATGAATGGTTCTTATATCAAGAAATATATGAGGCTAATGATTTATGATATTTGTTGGCAATTGACTGTTATTCCCAGAATCTAATAAAGCATAATGAACTCATCAGCTGAATCAGCCATAAAGTCTGATTCTTTCTGTATTTGCTTCCTTATTCATGCACTGGAGATTTGAAAATTGGTTTGGGTTCTCAATTCTAGAATGCAAGTTAACTTTTATTCTCTTTGTCAATAAGCTCCTAAACACTGCCTTGCTTACATTTCCTTCCATGGGCATCTTGAGACCTGCATAACTTGAAGAGTTTGGATGGCCTGAATGATGTAATTTTTTCTAACGTACTTAATAGGAATTGGATAGCTTTGTTATTTATACATGAATTTTCTGTAAATACTGGTATTTATGGCTTGGTGTGATTAGAATGCTCAGAACTGCTTTTCCAGTTACAGAATAGAGACTATTGGTAAGGATGCCGCCCAAGATCTTTTTTAGCAATATATGTGTACTCCTGATCACAGCCTTTTGTATGCCTGATGCTGTGAATGTAAATGCTCAGCGCTATCTTCAGGTACAAAGAATCAACTTAAGTGATATTTGTGGCGAGGACTTTCATTTTCCTTTTCACAAATTTTCTTTGTTTTGATGGTTCTAGGGACTCTTCTTAGCATGCAAAGCTTTAGTAAATGAATTGTCCATTTGGAGGGAAAGAGTGTTGCCTTTACCAAAAATCTGTTAGTAATCTTCTTGAATTAGAAGGTAATCTTTTGGTTGCATTGCTATGTAGAATATCGTTGGTAATAAGATCATATTCTAGACAATCTACATTCAGTCCATATAGTTTGCATGCAATAATCTTTTTGTACGCTGCAAATTCTCATGGTGACAGATAGAATTAACATGTATAACTTAAGTAAGCCCAAGTTTCTGAAGATATATTTCTGTCAAGGAAATTGATTTGTGCTTTGTGTTTAGGGGAATACAATGCAGCGATCATTTCTATTGGTGCCAAAGCAGATATGCTTCCAGAACTCTCTGGTAAGCTTCCTCTGAGGACCTGCTGAATAGTCATTGCTTGCCTGAAACTGCCTGACTATATACAGTAAGAGCTATCTTCTTATTTTTGGATTGTAAATTAGTTGTAGATGAATTTATTTGAGAAACAAAACAATGGATTTCAGATCCATTTGACATCAAAATTTTTTGTTTCATTTGTGAGACTCACTATTTGGGATGCCATACTTCACGGAAGATTTTCCAGATCATAGCCCCTCCATACTGTCAGATGCACGGCTATCAGGCCCATAGTTTACTTATGGGCTCAACATGGGAATGGAAATCAAGAAATTCGTCACCAAACGTCTCAGCAGATGATCTTCAAAAGCCCTAGAAAAGCTTCTACCAAAAGCATATGCTGTGTATATCCAGGCATAAAAGATTGGTCTTTCACTGGAGCTATGGCAGGCTTTGAGGCCAATGCCACCACTCACCCCAAATGGATCACTTCCTCTATTGGGTTGTGTTGATGATCTTGTAGGTATATCTCATACCTGTAAATACTGGTTATTTGGTGGTTCTTGGTTCTAGGGGTTTGTTGTACCATGGTTGGCTTGGGAAATTGATAGCATAGGCTGTTCTTTCCTGTAATGAACAAATAATTCCCTCTAAACTAACCTCGTGGAAGAAATAAAGCAATAAACTGAAGACAGATTCCTTGAAAGTTCAATAGCTGCCATGTTTGCCAGCCATTGTTATATTAATTGATACAACCAGATAAAACTTAGTTTCGTTTTGGGAAATTACGGATCCTTCCCAATGACCCCTTAGTATTAAAAAATTCCGGGTACACTGGAATGACTGGTAATCCTACAAGCCATAAATTTTTTCTGAATTGGACTCAAAAGATTGGTTGTATACCATTTCAAACAATAGCATTGCTATCCGGCAGATTTCTAGATTGATGTCCAAATATAAATGTGGCCGCAATTTGTGACTCCTGGAGCATACCAAACTGATTAGTGTGTGCATTAAATCTAATAGGACTTGCGGCTTTTTCTTAACTCCGCAAGTCATGATAGTTTTTCTTTGAGCTGGAGAAGTGACATGGACTCCTCATTTTCATGTTGCCGATGAAGATGTATGAATCATCCCAACAAGAAATAAGCCAGATTAGAAATCAACCTGAAGTGTTAATAAGCGGTTTACGAAAGTAAGAAACAAACAATCAAAATCCACAGAATTTTCTGTGACAGAAAGGATCAGAACAGGCACTCAGGCAAAAGGAATTTACCTGACAGGAATTTGTTTGCCTATCTGCTTATTGTGTTTTACCATTGAACAATCCTTAAAGTTTACCCCACTCCATACACCAACCTCACAATCAGAACTACATAACAAAATCTGAAATTAGTAATTTCAAGGCAGTTCCATGTAATTTCTAGTAACGTAGAAGATAAATTTTTCGTGGAACAAATCTTTAACACTAACAAAACAACAGAAAAGAAAAGATTCAAGTTCAGGATTTGGTGTTACATTAACTCAAAGCATCATACATTTTCTTGTATTCTAAAACCAACATGCTGAAGATTAAACAAATGCAGAGTTTGGCATTCACGACATACATACCTTGTTAAAAGAGAGCTTGTAGAGGGTGATAAGTAAGCAGAAGACACGGCTCTTTTATGCGGTGCTGCCTTCAAAAGCTTGGGTTTCTCTACGGTCATCCGTCTCGAATCCCAAAGGCAAGCAATTCTATCAGTGGAACTGGTAGCTGTAATATTGGGCTTTTGCAAATTAAAATCATGGCGTTGATCCTAGCTTCATGTAGAGGCCATTCATTCGATGATTTTGCAGCTCTCACATTCCGATATTCAATCTCCCTTCACGTTTGCCAAGACATAGAGCATTCACATTGTTTGACTGCTGCGAAAGAGAATTTATTGAATACTCACTAGAGTAAACCAGAGCAAACACCTATTTCTCAGCATCCATCAATCGAATGATACCACCATAGCAGCTGGCACCATAGCAACTGGTAAAGATCTGCATTTCAATCACAAATCATGAATTAGTTAAAACTCACAGAGATTGTAATATAATACAAGCACAAGGCGAGTTTGAAACCAAAGTACCTTAGAAAATCAAGATTGCTGAATTAAAATCTGGCACAAACCCTCCATGAGTGTCAAACAAATACACCCCATTGTCTTTCCCTTCCTCATTATCCATATTCCAAAATTCAACAGTTTCATCTGCCCATCCAGCCACAACCATTCTAACAGCATGACAAAATCATATTAAAATATTTGAATAAAAAAATTCAAATCTATCTTTAAAAACTAAAAACAAAAGGCTCATGAATATTTTATAAATAACAACAAAAAATATAAATTTGAATAGTCAAGATAAACTTTGTTGGAGTTTTGGACCTTATTTTCATGAGATCGAATTTAATTTGTCAGCTCATATTTTTTAAATATATAATTTATTTAATTCTTAAATTAATCAAAAATTCTCTGTTATTTTTAATTTTAAATTTAAATTAGTCAAAATTATATCTATTAATCAACAATTATATCTGTTAGATAATAATTGATCAAAAGTTATATTAATTGAGAATAATTTTAATTTCAAATTTAAATTAGTTAAAAATTGTATTTATTAACCAATAATTATATTTGTTAAATAATGATTAACCGAAAGTGATATTAGTTGATAATAATTGTAATTTTACAAATTTTATACCTTAATTTTATTTACATATTTTTTAAATATATGATTTATTTAATTCTAAATTTAAATTAACTAAAAATTATATCTATTATTTTTAATTTTAATTTTAAATTTAAATTAACCAAAGATTGTTTTTTGTCATTTTTAATTTTAAATTAACAAATAGTTGTATCTGTAAAATAATAATTCACCAAAAATTATTAGTAGAGAATAATTGTAATTTTGCAAATTTTATACTTGAATTTTATTTATAAGAAGAAAGAAAAACGTAATGACAACATAGATTAGTTATTATATTTTGCTTAACTTCTAATTTATAATTACTTTAACTCAAAAAAATTAATAATTAAATTTTAATTTACCGTCATGCAAACAATCTGAAAAAAGAATAAATATCGTTTTGAGACATAATAATTATACTGCAAGTATCTACCATCAATTATATACTTTGATCAATTTTTTGTAAAATTTTTTATTTTATATTACAATTTAACAGCATATTTATTTTGTTGTATTTCCTATTTAATATATTAATTATTAATTTGTGACTGATTGCTTAGTTACATAAGAAATTCACCATTAGTATCCTTATATGTGAGATCATTCTTGCTATATTCTCCAGCTTCAGAGATAACAATCCCAAATCAAGAATACTCCCGATTTCATTCTTCACCTCGTTAACCCATCCATCAACGAACCAAAAGAGCACAGATCGCGTATTGTACTCGAATCCATGAGTCGATCAATTTCATATTTGGTTATGCAATACAAATCACATTTCTCACTCAAGTTCTTATCTTCACAAGCCTTGACACCATCAATTTCTTCAATTTCTTCTTCTTTAACCGAAACTCTCACTGTAGGTTTCATCTCATGATCCAAAATCACCGTAAATTCTCCCACCTAAATATGTTTTCTTCGTGACCCGCAAAATGGTATCAACAAGTGGTCTATAATATTTTTTATCAACACAAGCAACTTCAAAGCTAAGAGGACATATCATACAAGTAGCAGAATACTTACTCTGACTATAAGATTTCTGGGATGTCCTAAAACCATCAACAAAATCTGGCGGCATTCGTTTGGTCTGAGCACAGTTAGCTTCTCAGGCTTAGTTATCTTCTCTAGATCCAATTTATAAAATTTAATCTCCAGTCTGCCATCAACCAAACATAAAACCTAAATACACACAAAAAATCAGAAAAATTAAATTTAAACGGAAATAAAAAATCTATATCTACCGGAGCAAAAAACTGGAAAATCAGGATATGGGTTATACATAAATCATAAAAACAGAACTGGGCTTTGAATTTAGAACGCAGACAAAAAAATAGAGAGGGAATTGACCGTTGGCGCTTGAGATCGGTGGCTTTCGATTGTATCATTAAAGCAGTGAACATTGCTTCATTTAGTTTGGTGTTTTCGAGTCATTTTCGCTCATAGTCGCTCGCCATTGAAACCCAGCTTCTAGAGACGAAGAGAAGAAAAAAAAATATAAAACAAGGGATGATTTACGGGGCAAAAGGTTTGGTTTTAACGGCTGTGGTGAATGGTAGAATGACTGGTGGCAGTGGGCGCGAAAATGAATTGGCGGGAGGAAAGAATAAGGTAAATTTTCGTAAATGATCTTAAAATTGCACCACGTGATACGTTATAAACCATTGATATGAATAATTTTTTTTCCTTTTAATTCATAATCTAATCACATTCTTGTAGGAATTTTTTTCGTTTTAGAGAAATTTCGTAAAATATGGTTAAAAAATGTTGTATAAAAATATAATAAATAATAATAATAATAATAATTACACTGAAAATATAAATTGATACAATATATATTCATAGAGAAAACAGAGAAATTGGAATTGAAAATCTAATTCTTTCTGTATTTACTTCGTTATTCTTGTACTACGGATTCGAAGAATTAGTTTAGATTCTTAACTCTTGGACGTATGCTTCACTTTTATAGGAGAAATTGGTTAAATAATCCCTTCTGAACTACTTATAAAGCGATTAATCTAATGACAGATTCCATCAAAGTTCAATAGCCGCCATATCTAACGTTGCATTGGTATCAGTCATTGATACAAACAGAAAAATACAGTTTCATTCTGGGAAAATTATGGGTCCTTGTCAATGATCCATCAGTATTCAAAAATTCCAATATGACCGGTGATCCTACAAGCCATAAATTTTTTCTGAGTAGGCCTCACAAAACCAGTACTATGTCATTTTCAACAACAGCATAACTCTCCCGCAGATTCCTATCTTGTTGTCCAAACGCAAACCTGACCACCGCCTGTGGCTCCTGCAAGCATCCCAACATCGTAAGGGTGTGAATGAAATCGGCAAGGAATTGCGGATATATCTGGGCTCTGTAAAGTCATTATTGTTTTTCTTTGAACTGGAGAAATGACATCAACCCTCGTTTCATGTTGCCTATGAAGATGTATGAATCATCCCAACCCCATATTGCTCTGCTCTCACAAAAAGGAAATAAGCAGACTAGAAAATCCATCTTAAGTGTAACTAAGTGATTTTAAACAATAAGAAATATAAAACTAAAATCCAGAAGATATTTTCTCCGACTGAAAACATCATGACTAGCATTTCATGCTTAAGGAGCTCAACTGAATGATGATATCCATCTGCCTGTCTGATTATTGTGTTGTATCACTGAAGTATTGTCAAAGTTTAATCCACACCATACACTGACAGTATCATCAAAATTACACAACAAAATTAGAAATTAGCCCTTTTAGCGACAATAAATTACAGTAATTTAAAGGAAATTCCATGGGAGACTTTCTTGAAAATTGAAACGTAGAATATAATTCTTACCTGGAACAAATTTTAATAATTCTAAACAACATGAAAGTTAAGCAAAGAGAGGATTTAACGTTACATTAACCCAAAATAGCACATATTTTCTTGTATTCTAAAACCAACATGCTGAAGATTAAACTGAAGCAAAGTTTGGTATTCACAGCATAACATACCTTGTTACAAGAGAGCTTCTGGATGGTGAGAAATAAGCAGAATGCACAGCCCTTTTAGGCTGTGCTGTCTTCAAAGGCTTTGGTTTATTGGCAGTCATACTTCTCAAATCCCAAAGGCAAGCAGTACTGTCCGTGGAACTGGTAGCCAAGATGTTAGGATTTTGCATATTAAAATCAATAGTGTTGATCCTTGCTCCATGTAGAAGCCATTCGCTTGAGGGTTTTCCAGCTCTCACATCCCAAATTTTCATTCCCCCTTGTCCTTCACCTAGAAATCGCAAGTTCATGTTGTTTGGCTGCTTAGAAAGAGAATATATGGAGAACTGGCTAGAGTAAACCAGATCAAATACCTCTTTTTCAATATCCATCAGTCGAATGAAACCATCGTAGCAGCTGGTAATGATCTACATTTCACTCACAAATCATAAAACCCTCGTAAATGATAGTGTATAGGATGAACTTCACAAAATGCGCAAAAATAAATCAAAAGCTTTAGGCTAAAAAAATAAGCATTAAGAAGGTTTGAAAACAAAATTACCTTTGATAAGCAAGATTGCCGAATTACAGTTCCCAATACAGGACCTCAGTGAGAGTTAAACAAATATATCCCATTGTCTTCCTCTTCCTCGTGATCGAAATTCCAAAGTGCAACATTTCCAGCTTTACTTCCAGCCACAACCATTCTCACATCAGTGCAAGGAAAAAACTTCAGTGTCATAATCTTGCCTGGCATAATTCTTGCTCTGGCTTCAAAGTTAATGACCCTGTATCAAGAATACTCCCAAGTTCACTCTTCTCTACCATTACCATACCCTTAATCGAACCAAAATTGCACAGGTCATGTCTCTCACTCAATTCCTCATCTTTGCAAATCTTGAATCCATCAATTTCATATTTGGTTACATAACCCAAATTAGATTTCTCACTCAAGTCCTCATCTTTACAAACCTTAACACCATCAAATTCTTCTTTTTTAGCAGAAACTGCCACTTTAGGTTCCATCTCATGATCCAAAATCATCCCAAATTCTTCTTTAATCTCACCTAAATGTGATTTCTTCGAGATACGCAAAATGGTGTCAACAAGTGCTGTATAAGATTTTTTATCAGAACAAGCATCTTCAAAACTAAGAGGAAATATCTTATCAGTAGCAGAAGACTTAATCCGACTAAAATATTTCTGGGTTTTGTTACCGCCATCAACAAAATCATCTCTTAAACCCCCTGAATCCGAGGTTTTATGAACAGAATCAACAGACACACCGCACAAACCATTTGAATCCGGTGGCATTCCCTGGGTTCTTAGAGACCGTCTGAGCACAATTGGCTTCTCAGGGTCAGGTTTCTTCCCTGGACTCAATTTATACGATTTAATCTCCACTCTGCCATCAACTAAACATAAAACTATAAATACACACACAAAACCAGAAAAATAAAAATAAAAAACATCAATCTACCAGTGCATAAAATTAGAAAACGAAGATGGTTTATACATAAATTACGAAAACAGAACTGGGATTTGAATTAAAACTCAGACAAACAAATAGAGTGGAAAAATTGACCATTGGCGCTTGCTAGCGGCGGAAAGATCGGCGGCCTTCGAGTGTATCTTTAAAACAGCTAACATCTCATCATTTCGTTTGATGTTTTCAATTCGTTTTCGCTCATACTCAGTCATAGTCTCAGTAGCCATGGAGACGAAGCTTCTAGTGACAGAGCGAAGGTTTAATAAAAATGAAAAAAAAGAAAAAAAATAAAGAGAGAGCTGATTTTATGCAACATGAAGGTGTGTTAATGGCAGTGGGAAAAGGTATAATACGACTGGTGGCGGGAGGATTGAAAAAGGTCGTCACGTGTCAGATTATAAGCCATTGATAGTAATAAATGTGTTTTTTCCTTTTGAATCACATTTTTGGAACATTGTTTTCCTTAAAATGAGATTTTTTAAAATTTGTTAAAAATATTGATAATAATGATGATGATAATAATACTCATAAAATATAAATTGATACAACCAATATATAGAGAGAAAACAGAGGAATTGGAATTGTCAGATAGAAAAGAGCACCAAAAATGTAAAATGATTCCCCTTAAGCTCTTGTATATACATCCATCACCATGCTTCTCTCTTTCTAAATCAATCAAAGATAGAAACTAAATATTGAAATCTCACCCCTTTGATCATTGATTCCTTCTCTAAACAGTAAACAAAGAAATAACAAAAGAAAAAGAAAAAAAAATAGAACGTAATTTGGTCCTCATTTTGTTGTTTCTTTCAATCCCTTCTTCTCCATCCGTATTTACCTGTGCTTTTTTGTTGCATCCTTGAATATGCTTTCTGAAAATACGTTGCACTACTTTTCTTTTTACACTGTGTAGTGCTGTTGAATAGTTTCAATATCCAGTCCCTTGAGCTTAACCACTGATTCAACATGTCCTTTAAGTGTGTGAAGCTCCCTCAACCTGCAAAATATTGCCAAAAATTTTGCGTTAAGAGTTTTGGTTTGATTGCTTTTGTAGGAACATTTCTGTGTGAAAATATGTGTCTTTGAAGAACCTTGCCACTTCAGCACGCCTCTTGGCCTGCTCGGCGAGCTCATTCAGTTCTCTATGGCTATTCTTTTCATTCACCATTGCTTCTGCTGTTTGGAGACCATGTGTTGTGCGTTGAGCCATTGCCCATAGTGCTTCCCTCTCTTCTTTGCGGTAGTCTTTCT